>QYTT01083577.1:0-35800 GCA_006980735.1 Dasypogon diadema
ATCTCACAGCACTGAACTAACTCTGGTTTTGATAATCTATACCTCGTCACTTGAATTCGTGTTACAATTTTGTTGACTTTTAATCAGTTCAATCACTTTTATTAAATCAGCACAGGTTGAAAGGAAAAATATCAAAACGAAATTATGTTCATGGTGCAAAGTTAGCTATATAATTACATCTGCAGTGATTACCTTTAATGGTTTGATTAAGAAATAACCCGAGAGCGCTAACTTTAAACGAAGCCGGATGTCTTGCGACATGTTGACATTAAGTATTGCTACTTAGGAGCATCAAAGTGTTGGTTGCTTTTGTTTTTTTATTGTTTTACTGCCATAGACATCGTTCAGACGAAATTTCTTTAAAAAACTCTTCAGAAGGGGGAATTTCACGACTGCTGTGTGGATGTGGTCTTAATTATAATTTTCTGTTAAGGTTACGCGGATAGGATACTGTTTGCATCTTCAGTATTAAGGTGAGAGCACGGAACTTTGACTATATAGCTAAGAAAAATTCGCAGCCCTCGTACAACAGGTAAAATCAAAAGACTCCTAACTATCATATAACTTTCGTTCCGGACGCCATTTTACTCGCATGTAAGCTCCAATTCTTGTTTTTCAGATGAGTCTCTATATTTCATCCCTATCAAAACATTTCAACTCTTTAAAGTCGCAGCCATCAGTCATCAATGCCACTTGTAAAGTTTTTGCACGTCGACATTAGAGGAAATCGCCTGTCCATAATAAGGCGGCAATTGATTTTGCAAAATGTCGACTGTCATGTACCTTTCACGCCTAGTAGCTGTTAAGAACCTTCAACATATCCAGCGCGGGGAATTTCAAACGTCTTGTCTGCCGCGTCGGATAGTGCCAGGCGCATAAAAACCGCGTTGTGCCGGCAGAAAGCGAATTGCATGACCTTGACAAATGACCTCACTGCGCTCAGTTAGACAAGTAAAGCCTCTTCAACTGCTAACATCCCATCCCGCCGGGTTTTTTTCAGTATATTTATTGCGTCTGAACGCAGACGGACATCGTTCCCATTCCCGGTGCCGCATCTACTCGACTGCTGGCTTCCAGCAGAAAAAAATTTCAAATCTCACTAACGCCGCACTCACAGTAATTGCGAGATTTAATTACTCCGAAGCGAACCGAATGGGATGGGATGTGTAAAGATCAGCGCCAGGTGAGGATCCTTGGGCAACTGCTGGTTTTTCGTACGTTTGCCTGTTGTAAGTGGCCAGCCCCCGACTGTTGCACCTACCGATCATCGGGAGTTGGTGGAGCAGATGAAATTTGCTTGGCCTGTTGAGCCGCAATCCCATTCCGCCATCGAATTAAGGTAATTGTTGGCCGGGCAGCCTCCGATCCGACGGGATGATGCGCGGGAAGTGGATATTAGCGCTGTTGCGTCGGAATGAGTGACCCATAAGTGGCAGTTTTTATGCTCCGAGAAAATCACTTTGGTCGGGTAATGGCCACTTATCGTGTCTTAAGCCTCGAAATGAAAGTTCTCTCGTCTTGGGAAGACGGTATTCACGGGATGGGCGCGTATTTAGCCGATTGTTTGTGTTGCTGTTACAAGTTAATTTGGTGTGCAATTAGATGGCCGCGGTGAACTGATTTTGCCTAAGACCCCTGGGCATATTTCGCGAGGGAATTTGGTCTAAGAATTGTGCCCTGTGGAACTCCCGATGACAAACATGTTGGCTCAGGAAAAGAATCGACCACTTTAACAAACTCGCTTCTTTCAGAGGGTAAATTTCTTATCAGTTTTATTGATGATGATGAAAAATTCATTGGCGAATTGAGATGTGCTTTCAACCCTGTTAATTATATAGTTTAGACAGCCAGCAGTTTTTTTTTAATTTTGAAAAGCAATTTTTTTGAATGTTTGTCTTTTTTCTATTCAGCTCAGCTCAATCCTAATCAGTTCGATTCCTTTTCATTTTATTCTACCCCTCTTGTGGAATAGGATAAGTTTTCTGGGAAAATGGGTTAATATTCTCTTGATACAAACTCGATTGGTCAATGCTTCCAATTTACAATTGACAGCGATAAGATCTGAACAAATAAATCAAACTAAATGTGTTTGTAATTAACTCAATTCCTCCAGCTGTAGACAGTTATTCTGCCGGTGCGAATATCAAGCTCCAGATTTTGATAAAATTTGAGGAAATTACCTCAAGTGCAATCAAATCACCAGAGAAAGTAGCTGTTCCGTTACGAAAACCTTTTAATCGAAGATGTGCTAACAAGTGAACCGCAACAAACTGTACAGTACCGGTGTGATCTAAGCCGGGAATCGCGTAGGCATCTTCAATTAAACTAATAAAATAACCAAATCTTACGAATTCATCACAATGCTGGAAACGAAGCGCGAGTTAATAATGGTCCGGTCCGGGCAAAGTAAACTTCATTATCTTTCGAGTCAATTAAGATCGGTCAATTATAATCAGTGAAGCGAGGAATTGCTGGATTTAATCGAATGATGCTTGAGGTAAATAGATGGCTTGAATTCGATCCGTTCCCATTGGTATTAACTCTTCTGCTGTCTGTGGCTGTGTGTTTTTACCATGAATCGGAGAGGAGCCATCAGCCATCACAGGCAGCAGTAAGTATTACAACACCACCACACGACCATTCACTCGGACACAATCGATTCCAGGAGCAATAAAAGTAATTAAATCTGAAGAGGCCGGCCGGTTCGATACTATAATTAGATAAGAGGGCCCCGCAGTAACTAACTGAAAAAATCTTCTATAGAGGTAATCAAGTTGAGAGTAGTCTAAAACGGTACTATACATCGCCTTTAGATGGTCTGTGCTAAATTCCTGGCGTAGCTAGAAATTTATTCCGGTGGATGTGTTTAGTTTCCTTGAGGGCAATTTTCATAAAATTTCATAATTTGACGGGATATTGAAGTTTTGAGATATATGAATTTCGCAGAATGTCCAGGTGTAGATGGAACCCGAGGATTTACGCTTTCTTGCCTTCTGGTGAAAGCCTATATTCCGATTCTCACAGAATTGAAAAGATCAAAAGTCAGGGAACATTTTACACAAACAAGTTTTTGTGGCAGCATTTTATTTCCTAATTCTTTTTTCCTGTATACTATATAGAAATAAAGGTAAAAATTGTTCAGCACTCAGCAACAGTTGACAGGGAGTGAATGTAATTTTACTAGAGGTTTTACGCGGACTGGAGCTTCTATGACTATACTTCTCCATGGTCTGCCCATTTAAACACTTTTGTATCAGTTCTTCATTGACCTTGTCAAACCACTGTCGACATGGTGTTTCCACGTTTCGGGTTACCGCCGGGTTTCCCTTTAGGTGGTCAATTTTTAGGTAAAAGTAACGAATCAACCAGTTTGAGGGGGTGGCTCTACAGGAAAGGGATTTGAAAGAGCTTCATTACTTTTTAAGTAAAAGTGGATTCTCCCCAACAATGTTGTCTCGGCGATTTCTAACTCAAAAATAGTTAGGCTTAAGAAACGCAGAGCTAAGGCACTTAATTATGAATTCTACAATGGCCTCGCAATCACAGAGAATATCAGTGTAGTAGACGACCGATCCTCGTAGAAACGATTGATCCGTTCAAGTCCACAGTACCGCGATCTTATCAATATCAATTTTAAAGGAGATTGGGAATTTAAAAACTTTAGGTCCTCGTTCGAATTTCCAAACAGCGCACACTACTCCTCTCTCTTCACTAATCAAATTTATCGTAACAAGCCAACAGCACGACATCATTTAGTAACAGACTCTCTGTTATCACCTAATCTAACCCATCCAGTTTCTTTGGATATCATTCAAAACGTCATGGGATCTACTTTAAGTGGAGGATTCCGTGAGAGGAAGTTAACACCTTTAAAATAATTTAAAACGAATCAGATCATACCCGTTTCGATCTAATGACAACGTAATAACTCCTGTGGTAGCAGCAGGTGAGCTGTGTCGGGTGCGGGGATTCGCCTATAGCGTCTTCATCATTCTGCACAATTTGCAGAAACGTATATACGAAGAAGGTATGTAATGAATGCCGCGGAATTATCCAAACCCAGTTAGTCGTGCAATTAGCCTCCCCGTGGTCGACGTTTTTATTTCAAGTGTTGAACAATAAGGCGACTCTAAGCATACACGAAATTGCTGACCACGTTCTAGAGTAGAGGAAAGCGACCGTGCAGATGATGATGATGCACCACACTCTGGACGTAGCAGAAACTTCTTGGAGATTTTCCCTTTCCAATCATCGCTTCAAGCACAATTCCACCACCCAAATGCATTCATAGTGTTACGTGAGAGAAAATTTTCCTCAACTCCGGTCCCAGTATCAGATCGGCCGGCAAGCGATTTTCTGGGCTCCCCTGCAGCTGGAACTATTTGCAGCACTCAGACGTAATTGAAATGTTGGGATATGTTCAGCAGAGCAACTCACCGAGCAACCCACCAGCCAGATCCTCACGTGGGAATAGTATTTTCCGAAGAAATTATAGCATAAACGGCTGAACGTGTGTGTTTCTGTGGAGCTGCTGTCGTTCTTCTATAGGGGCCCCTTTCACCTTCGTCCAACACAGGAATTTTCACCATAAACCTCGCTATGGTATAGGGAGAGGGGGACGCCTGCATGAATTATCCCGAAGAAGACGGGAGTCGTGAATTCCGCCGTTATTCACTGAGCACTTGTACAATGCTCAACGATGCACAATCCAGAGCAACCAGAGATCCACCATGGATTCCACATGTGTAAATTACCTGCGAGGAGGAATCGCTTCGAAATTATGAGGTTTCGCTGGCTCTGATTAAACTTTTTTGATAAAAGAATGATTTCGTTGCGGTTTTATATTGCTCGGTGGAAAGATTTTTCTAGTTCGTTTGCTCTAATAAAAACGAGTCTCGACAGGGACAGTAAAGGCAAAAGCAATCGCAGATCGTTGGACGGTCCTTTGTATAAATATTTTATGTCTGGCTGAAAAAGTAAAATGCCCCAAGAAAGACCCACAATTCAAGTCTCGAAACATATGAAACCCGCTCTCGCCAGTGTAGATTAGACCGCACAGTAGCTAGAAAATACACAAATGAGCCCAAATCACATCCTTAATTAATCTGATAGCCTCGAAACCCCAGTAAGTTCATCAGGACTCACTAGCCAAGAACCCGCTGAGCCCAGAGTCGACAGAATTAAGAGAACTAGAACTGTCGTTAAGGAAGCGATAAAATCGCGCGTGCGCAATCACATTCGTCGTGATTTGGACTTTGGTGACTTTTGTCCACGTTGTCATTACCTCCTCCATCGAGAGTTCGTGATCTGCTCAAAGACCCTTGCCAATGCTATTTTTATGTCCAAATCCAATCGGTTCACCATCAGCCAGATTCTGGTCTTAACTCATTTCCTTTATATTGTGATTTTATTTTTTTCATTTTTGTTGCTGTTGTTGTTGTTGCTGCTGCTGAAGCTGCAGTTCGTCTGAGACGACCACTTTAACTTAAACTGGTCCAGGTTCATGCAGTTTCCGCTCGATGGTGATCTCGATAAACATCAAATTAAAACGAATACGAAATGGACAAAGTTTTCCCCTGGACCCGGCCAGATTTGTTCATTAATTACTTCATTGGACATTGTCAAAAGTCAGTTTTCGTGTTGGACTTTTGCGTTACCATACCCTTTCGCTGGAGCATACTTTGGCAGGCCAAATGGCCAGACAGACCCTTGGGGGGGATCGATCTTCCCTTTCTTTCTCAGTTCAAGTCAGTTGTTGGGTCTGATGTGCTCTGGTATATTGGGCCTGTGTTGGCTTGTCAAGGAGTCCAAAGGTTTTGTACTTTTTGCGTGCTGATGACGAATTTGTTGAAACCTCCTGTAACTTGTGATCGCAACAAAATGAAATTGAAATAAATTATCGGGGCTCGCTGTTTCTGTTTGTTTGGTTTGGACGTCTTTTTGCTGTTGGTGCTGATGGTTTTGTTCGCTTTTTGTCCCCTCAGATTGAAAGTGCAAGTGGTTTCCGTTCGCCTTTTTCGTGATTGTTTTGTTGCCTTTTAATTAAGAAAAATGTGTTGATGTCTTGGGGGGTTCAAAAGTTTCATTAGTACTGCAGTATCACGATGCAGATTTGCACCTGTCTTAGAGACTGATAGTCGTGAGATTTAAGACGATCGCACCACTCCCGTGATCCCGTGTAGGATCGTAATAAATAGCTTCTTTTAGACGTTTTTTTCTAATCCAATGAAAACTCACAAGTGAACTAAATATTCGATGGTAATATTCCAATGTGCGTAGGCCTCGACCAGGAAGTTAAGAAATCACATCTTACCCATGTCTCCATAGACAAATTTTCAGGTTTTAATTTCAAAAGTTCATACATTTCTCACCCCTTTGTTGGGCCACCAGTGAGGCATGTGTGACTGAAAAGCGTTTCGAGATGTTGTTAATAACAGCTATGATTACAGTTTCCAAAGAAATCTGACCACCTCTTTAGTCAAAACAGTGTAGCATTAAACGATGTACCAATGCCGGTTAATACTCACCTATAATCGACTAATACGTGTAACAAATTGTAAAGAACGTAACCAATAAAATCGACAATTCTGTCCTCCATCTTAGTATGTTCGATTTGATAATCCTCGGAACGATGAAACTGGCATGAACTCAAAGTCTATGTGGAAAGATAATGCGATTAATTGCGACGAAATCGATGAAGGATTCCAATTTACCACGGCTCAACTACATGATTAACTCTTTAAGGCCGAGGAAGTTCTCATCCCCTGCAAAATTAAGACAAGCACCATCCGAGGAGCAAGACAAGGCTAACAACCACTTTGCATCCTATAATTATCTCTTGATCGTCTATCAGCGCACTTTTATTTATTGAACACGATCGATGTAAGCAAATACCTTCGCGAGGAATGTCAATTCTATTTTCGCATGACTGATCGCCAGAAATTGGCAGCACACTGACAAAATGGCAGAAATGAATGATCCTCGGTAAAAATAAACTGATCCAATTCTGGACGAGGAGGATGCCGCATCAGCGCCTATTACAGATTAGTCGACCAACTCGTTGGCTCTCTGCAAGACAAAAACACAATCTGACAATGTCGTGAACTGCACAGAAAAATCGGATCACATGCAAATCAACGTACTTTTCATGGTTCGAACATCATCGACATTGTCCGCCCATTCGTACAATGACGGCGGGGCGGTTGCTCTCTTTCTGAAGGCCAACTGTGAGCAATGCCAGCAGCCCGGCTGGCTGACTGATGAATGCCCACGACGCATTGACGACTGTCTCCATTGAGTTTCTGTCTCTTAGAAGGGGGCTGCGGTTGAATCTCGTCCAAAGTATTCGATTTCACCCACTTGTCAACGATTTACGATGACTTGTTCATAATCTTGCCGTTCGTTCTGCATGTTTGACTGCATTTTGTCCGCTCTATCGGGGGAAGTCATTCAGCGTGTAATCATCGCTAGATTCTTGATTCTTGTGTGGCTAAAAGTATCCTGTCAATGAACTGACTGCAAATCCCAAGTTCGTCGCTTAAGTCTTTCGTTCACTTGTAGGAAAAGTTTTCAAGTTCGTCGCTTAAGTCTTTTGCAGATGTTTACAGAAACGATCACAAGGTTGAGAATTCCAGGCCTGATGCTCAGTTCTATTGTTTCTTCTTCTTTAAAGGAGATCCCACGATCTTTACATGTCGTCGACAAATGCAAAATTCCAAGGAATTAATTGATTTACCCTCCAGGAAGAAACTTTTGCTTATAAAATGCACACACCGTTGAGGTATTCGGTCCTGGTTTTAGCTTCCAGGCAACTTTCACTTTTTCTCTTACGCAATTTTCTCAAGATTGCAGCCGTAACTCACCTTTTGCGCAGATTCCTTTAAGCTTTGTGCGCCTCTTTTCGTGATCATCACCAGTCTCAGCCTCGTCTTCGGACTATCGCGGGTAGTTCACGTGGCAGCATCGTTCAAGATTCTAGACTGAAGCCCGGAGATGCATGAAAATCTTGAGGCGTCGTCATCGTCATCTATTAAGATTTTTGCGCGATCTCAGCCCAACTGGTTTTCATAGCGATTACGCGCGTATCTCCACAGGTACAACAAATAAATTCGTGCGTTTACTTCTCGGAGTGAATAACTTTCACGGAGTTCGATGCTTTGGCAAATTGAAGACGCAGAAGCACGAGTGCAACACAAAGGGGAGGAGTTGAATTCGAAACCATCGTTTGAATTTGCATAGAATTTCGGCGGTAACACTGCAATTATGGAGAATAGCAGCTGTGTTGCATGATAATCACTTGTTATCGCCCATCTTGTGTGCTGTGTAAGGAAGTTGGACTGGAGGGTTTTTTGCGTGATTAGAGTTTTTCGCTTATATCAAAATGTGGACGAGGGGTCATGACACCGCAGCGAACAAGTCAAAAGTGATAGTTAAAAGACTCCAATTAAGAAAATAACCAGGGAAGTAAATATCTGAAGTAGCCAAGTAGCTGCTCATACCTGGAATTCTGTTTTTTCTTGTTAATTTTCAGTCGATGATATGTTGCAGCATTTCATTTTATTTCTGTGGTTTGAATGCCATTCTATAGATGCACAGCACTTGACAGATCTTCTTTATTGCCTTGAATGACATACCACTGAATGCTTACACCGCAGCAATGCGTGGTAAAATGTTATCATGATGTAAAATGGTGCAAGATGTCTTATTTTCATTTTTTTTAATTGTTTGTTAAATTCTTTTTAAATTTAAATTCAGAGGAGGCATTTTAACTGCAAACGATAGAGTTTTGAGATTGTATTGTTAATCGTAATAACGACCATATAGATCCCTTCCTATGGAAAATGTATAATAGGTTTATTTATCTAAGTGCTGTATCATACTGGGATGTGATGTAAATGCCCAGCATAACCTGACCTAGAGCTTATTTCGACCCAGATCAAATCTGTTACAAAACGAACGTAAGGGTGAGGGCAGGAGACCTCAATGGAACAAAGATAATCATACAGAGAATGTAGTTGAACGGCTTGCATAACTTTAACAGAAATAACAATAGTATTTAACTAAAGCAAATTCATGATGAAGAAAATGAAATGAAATATATAAAAATAAAAGAGATTTGTAACATGAATGAAGGAAGACAGAAAAATAATAAAAATAAACGCAATATGATGTACATATGACGATCCATATGGACCGGAAGTGTAAATCTGAATTTATTAGGCTTAATGTGTAATATTGATACGGCTTTCTCTGCATCATATATTTTACTGGTCAATTTGCTAAGCTAATTCCGTTGTAACGTTCCGCGTAGGCAATTCTATCAATCTAACTCAAAGTATTAAAGGTATGACTGATATTTAGATGTCGCAAGTTTCGATCACGTCACATTCAATCTTTAATTGCACGTTGCAATTTATTACGCTCTCCAAATTCGCGATGTACACAGCTTAATTAAGCCGTGTGAAAATTTTTCCTTTTAAATTAGTTACTCGTTTATTTTTTTCCACTTCTGAAATCATAAAACGTCTTTAAAAGTAGCGATCGCGTCTTACCTTAGTGCCACATGGCAAACGACAGCATATTTGAGCTAAGAATTTACGACACTTGCAGCAAACTGAACATTGCAAACGTACTGGGCATGCTCTGTTAATTAATTGCTGTTTGTTTTTAGTGGATCGAAACCTGTTCATTAAATAAACACATATATATATAAAACAAAAACGCCACAGTAAATCATTTACGTCGCCTTTGGAGCAACGTATTAAAAGCGCTTTCACCTCCGGCGACCTGAAAATGGTCACTCAGAACCTTTAACGTCTTTAGTTAGGAGGACTCTGATCTGGCAAGTGATAATTAAGGGATTTTTTTTCTCCTTTTTCACTTTCAATTTTTCTACGAAGGAGAAAACTTCATTAGTTGCGAGGTGAACGGCTAAATCAAGCCCTCCGCTTGTATATCGTGTCCATTGCTGTGGTCTGTGGTGGCGCAATGAGCATGAACGACAGATGACGGAACAACTGGACCAATTCCATCGAATTCGCATCGATCGCTAGCACTGCTTACGATCGCCATCAGCCGACCAAACAGTTCGTGTCGACGGAGGGCTGGCGTTAATGAGCCCCGGTAAAATCTCGAGCAAGTCAATTAGAGAGCCATATTCGAATAATTAATTATTTTTATAACCACAGCTGGGGATGAGCATTTCTGGGGATGGCCAGGTTGAATTACGTTAATGGCAGTCGATGGACTGATCCGATCGCATCTCATGATCATGACCACTGAGCGCCTCTCCCAGCATTCGATAATCTAAATGTTTTCCAAATTGTTATGAAGGCGACAGCATTTTTATCAGGCGTTCTCTTGGAGTTATTGCTAACTTCAGGTAGTCAATGACGGGGATAATGTTTAAATTAAAGCGGGACATTTCAGATTTCAATTCTTAATGTATTTTCGTTGCTGAGCAGCTTCACAACAGGATGTTCTTAATAAATGCTATCGATCGTTGGATGTGTTATGGGACCTGAAGAGCATACCTGCAACTTTTTCGTGAAAGCATGTCTTGTTTTAGGATGGACAAGACCATTATGCCGAGATAACAAGCAGTTAGAAAGCAATCCGAGTCCGAGTTATGATGCATTTGGCTTATCGTGATTTAAGCGAATAAACAAATTTAGCACTTACCTCAGAAAAGTCTCGTTGTGACATGGTTGCAGTTCACATTTTTGTAATTTGGAAGAAGTTTGCAGTTGGAAATTTCATTGTGGCTGTGTTATCTGTAAAGAAGGAAGGATGTTAATTTTCTATATTCTATATTTTTCTTAAATGAACAAAGTGTTACAGTGTAAATATAAAAAGTAGGGGCAGCCAAAATGGCTAGGTATTGCCTAAGCTAGCTCAGTATACCTCTTACCCTCTGATTGATACTTTAACTTTCTAAGGCAACCATTCCCCTTAATCAATTTCACCAGTTCTTTTAATCTTTTAGAGATAGAAAGAATCGTGAAATCGTAGCGCAGGTAGATCGAAACACATGTTTGCTCGATTGATTTTGAAGCCTGATAAATATTATTGAAGACTTCGTTATTTTCCATGATATTTTCAGAAGTCAAAAATAGTCTATCATTAAAATTGTATATTGAGAAATATCTTAAAAAAAAAAAAAATTTGTCCCAAAGAGTGCTTGGAAAAAAATTTTCTCATCAAAACGAGGAAGTTGTTAGCTACAAAATTAGCGGTTAAACACCCCGTTGAAACACATCCTGAAAAAGTCTCGTTCATAGACAATCATTTTCATGATAATTCCACTTTAATTGGTGCGGTTCCATTAGCATGACATCTCTTGCTCCAGTCATGACCCTCGTCCCAAGAATTTATTGCATCTCTGGAGCCATCTCCGCCACAATTATGACTTCTTCACTGCCTCTTTTGGAGGTATAATTTCGCTCGGTCGCAACCACAATCAAGTTATGACTTAACAGCTAGAACATATCTGGTGTCTTTCAGGTATGTTTCCGGTTAAATGTGTAATTTTTTCTGGCTAGTTTTACAACGAAATTTCCTGGCGTATTTATACCCGACAATTTTTAGTTGAAAGAGTTGATTAATTTGCGTGGCACGAACTCAACGTTTAGAATTCCCACACCTACTTGAGCGGCAGTGGCCGTCTCCGCATTCACAAAAGTTAAAAGCCTTTAACAAAATTTAAAAAGGGCCTCTATTAGCGAGTTGTGTTTTGTTTGCTGCAAGTAGCCCTGCTAATTAACCCCTCTAGTGGCGGCAGCTCTACGTGAACACTCACCGCCGCTGATAGTGTCAATACCAAACACAAACAGGCAATGACATCTATTGAGATTAAAAGTTAAATATTTGCTTTACATAAGCCGCCTAATCCCTTTTAAAAGCATCTCACGTCCACTGATGTTGCCGACAGTCCCACAGCTGCGGGGGTACAAATGTCTGACGTGCTGCTCAAAACCGAAAGTGAAGACATTCCCGGAATACGTGTCGATGCCGGCATGCAGCACATCCATCCTGATCTTAGACGAAAGTCACGAAATGGCGGACACTAACAAAAAATATGAATCGAACCTAGAAATGGACCAGAAGCTCCCAGTTACAGTCCCAGAATCGCACAGAAATCGATATCCCGTCGGGGGCCCCAACAAAAACGGATAAGTTAAAGATATTGCAACAATAACAGCACCGATACCAGCAGCAACTAAAAGGGCCCCCAGAAACACCCGAAAGACGTAGGAAAGATGAAAGGCAAGCGAAAGACCAAGAAAAAAACGTGAATCCAGCGACCGTCAACAGGTAGTCACTCACCGGTAATTTATTTGTGCATTCAATTGCCGGGAAGATGTCATTCCATATGTAAATCGTTGGCCGGCCAATGGAGGGTGGAAGAGAGTTGTACACTCGCCTCGAGACGGGGAGGAAGACGTTAACGTTCGGATATTCTCTCTTCATTGGATTCCTGTGGACCATGTCGAGAATGTTTGGCGGTCTCTAGAATTTTATGCTAATGACGGTAACTTTTCGTCTGCAGGAGACACTTATCAACGAGAAGAAGTCTTGTCTTCCACCATGGGTTCGGTTCAAATGATTGTCTCGAGTAGATGCAATCGCAATTTTTAACGATATTGCAAGGGGACGGGCAGTTTTCCAGTGATTGGCGGTTAACTGGATTAAGAAAAATTTCCACTGTCATTTAATGAGGCATCGATGCAGTGGACATTTTTCCGGTTTATGCCGGGGAAATTGCAAGATAAATTGCATAACACTTTACAAATTCAGCTCTATCTCTATTCCCTGTGAAACTTCCTACTCATCTCATGGATTTTTATTTGCATAACTTAATCGGGAAACGAAATACCTGGATTAAAAGCGAAAACTGGGCAGGTATTATAATTTTATTGCGTATTTTGCAATGCCAGGGGTTAAACGAATTTTGGTTCTCACTTGCGATCAAATCGTAAGCGTGAGGTGACATTGCAGTTCATGCGGGTTTCTATCGATGATCTCAGTTACTGATGGACATCCGTGCGCGTTTGGAGCGTACAAAGAAAGAATTCTAAGAAAAGGGAATTAATTGACCCACGTCTCCAGATTTCCTCCTCTGTTGACGTGGGTTCAAATCCCGCACAGGACGCGGCGATATATCTGGATACCAGTGGTTGAAGCAATTCTTCCTCCTCCCTAATTTCCTCCGCTCAGGGTACAACCCTTTGATGCACACAGCACAGCTTAGACAATATCTTAGAAAAAAAAACTAACCGCACCAAATCTAAGTTGAATTAGAGATTACATACTCTTTCTAAGGATTGAGAATAGCACGATATGTCGATTCTGTTCTGTTGCTGGAAACTACTTTGAAACCCTTAAAAGTTTTTTAATTTGCTTCTTTCGCCAAGCATAATAGCATGCGTGCAAATAAATTTCACTGACTAAACGAGTGCACCGAAGTTATTGCCTTTAATAATAATCAGCTACAGTCAACCGTACACTGCAATATCCATAAGGCACGCATCTATCTGAGAACGCATCTGCACTATCAAAGTAACTTAAGCCGCCGACCACCGTTAACCAGTGCATGCACAAATTACCAATAAACATTTCTCCCAAAAGTCAGCACACCTGCGCCTGCTGTTCTTGTGCTTGAACAAGAGGAGCCAGCACAAACAAAAAAAAATCACTCAGCCCGAACTCCATATTGAAATTTGCTCTCGGGAACAGAAAAAAAGTGAAGACTCCCCTTCAATAATCTCTAAGCTGCCTATCTCAATCGTGGTCAGCGGATCTCGTTTTTATGGCAACCTTAACTCATGCTTCCATCATTCATTCTTCCTCGAATCCTTACCGAACAGCAGACAAGCAGAAGGCATATGTGCCTGGCTTCACCCTATGAAAGAGGTGCAGTTTGGCTTGGATCTCTTGGGGATCCCTTTCGCGCGCTATTTTGTTTTTCCCTTCCCAGGATACAACAACATTCTACTTTGGGCCTAGACGGCAACAGTTCATTGGCCAAGAGATGCACTTAGATGCCAAATTTACGACTGTCCGGTGCTGCACATGTGGAACGAACTCCAATTTGATGTGCTTAATTGCCCAGGAGACGGGACCAACAAGATGCTGTTGGCAGGCTTCCTTTTTTTCCAAATCCTCGTGGAAATTAAAGAGCGTTGGGATTTAAGGATTTTTTTTTCTGGCGAGTCCAATTTTTTGCTGGCTGAACAAAATTGCAGGTAATTAGGAAATATCCGCTTGTTGTAGGAGTGCGGCGCATATTACAGAAGCGGAAATTCAAAGCCTGCTCGATTGTGATGACCTAAGAAGATGATGATCGGCTTTGTCGGTACCTTTCATAACTTGTTTAGCAGTGCCGGTGCGCAGATATTAAAAGCAAAATGGATTTCTCTGTTTTTCCCCACGCCACTGGTCCACAAATCATCCACGGCACCGGTAATTTTTGTAAGGACTCCACAATCGGCAAATAAGTTCGGTTCCCACAAATGTCGCAACAAAGGATCCTTTTCAAGCCAAAAACTGTTGAGACACGTAGGAATTAAGTCCGTGCAAATAAACACGCTTTTGCATGACGCACAAAGCCCCTAACTTTTAAATTACCTCTTGTCACGGTTTCAATTTTCCATGGAGCACTTTCCTTAGAAGAAATTTGTGCCGACGACTTTGGTCCCTTGCGAGGAGCACCTTTTCCGGGTCATCACGGCGCTCATTAAATCAAACGCCCAAGACCCCTAAAATGTGCCTTTTCCATATATCAGGAATTTTTGAATGCCTCACCCTGTCCCCGATGGCATAAATCAATCAACGCGAAGTCACAAAAGTCAGCGAAATCCCAATGCTGGTCTTGTCAAGAATCCTCGTTCGAATTAGCTAAAGACTCTCAAATTATAGCCAACTTGAAGCTGACAGCAAATCTTGCTCGCCTTAAACTTCAACCTTCGAAATTCCGAGTAAGAAAAACATTTCCGCTTGCTTTGGATCATTCTGTGCTGTGTTCTGATTACCTGAAAGAATTTTTTCGTGTCCATGGAGATCTCCGTCAGCTCCGATCTGCGGTTTGTTAATCTCCCGGCGAAGGCGCACGATACCAAAATTAACAAAAGCCCCAAGGAAATTTGCTGCATGTGTAAAAGTTGAAAAAAAAAATAACAACAGGCGCAAAATTCTCTCAATAGAGGTTAAGAATTTTTGAGGTAATGTGCGCCCCAACAGGCCCAACTATTCACATAATTGACTTTTTGGCAGGCACAGTCGCATGCCCAGCTCTACGGGTACCACAAGGTTCGTTTTGGTAGCCTAAAGTCGTAAACGGTTCACAAAATTCAGGCAACTGATGCTAAGTCGTTGAAATCTGCTCAACTGACATAAGTCCAGTGCTCGTGTGTCTCAGGCCGGGATAAATTATGACCCAAATGTTGACAATTAAACTGAGAAATTAAATTCTCAGGCTCACTGGGCAGGCAACAGCATCGACGGACAGAACAAAGCAGACAGCGCATATGTGCATTTTGCGGTGCATCATTGCGGCTACGGTTTTACTGCGATGCATGTGCATGGTGACCTCAAGGTTATTACCGCACATATGGGTGCTCCTTTGCAGGAGCATTTTCTGAGGCTTCTTGAGTTTCAATATAATGTTTTGGTTGCCTAAAACACTTTTGATTTATTAAAAACTGGTGATCCGTTTGCAGCGGTGTAACTTATGCGTTTTATAGCCACACCACAAACTCAAAGAGGCTATCAAATTCGATTCGTTAGTGAAATTGAAGACAGATGGACAACCATAGCTCAGGTCTATCGTGATAGAATGACCTAAGGTGCTTCTAGGGGACGGGATTATAACAGCTGGGACTTCACAAGTATTGGGAATGTAGATTTTCTGCTGATACCACCATTTTTGCGTTGATTATTCAGGAATACCAAGACCCAAGGGAACAATACTCCCTTTTCAATGCCTGTACTGAGGGGAAGTTCTCACCTTTTGCTATTTTCTTGATTTATTTCTCCGTATGTGAAGCCCAGAACTGAATATATCATCACAAGTTTATCAAGATACAAAAATAAAAAACCACTCAAAACCCAAACAGAGGCATCTTCTACCATCGACTTACATAAAAGCGAGTAACATTTTAAAAAGTTTTGCAAATTTTCATAACATTACCAGTTACCTCTGGCCTGAAAGTTGGCTAGTTGTGTAAATCCGCTCGGAGCTTACCACCATCAGACAGAAGTAACATTTTCCGCTCGTAAAATTCAATTCTTAGGACGATTTCCTTTTAAACACCGTACCACAGATTGGAGTTGGAATTCTATTAAAATCCCATAAATGCGATCAAAATTGGTCGTAAATTGAAATGAAGCCATAACCACTAACCATAAACTGGTACTGGTCACCGATTTGCGTTTCAGTCATTGATTAAGGTGCACTCACCATTAGACACCATCACGATCCGAGACCAGAAGGAATAGGAACACTCGGTGTCGGAGGTAGTTGACCAAACGTGGAAATTGAAACTCTGGGGCGCACTAACAATCGACACTTCATGACTGGATGGACATTGTCATCACAACAACGTTTCACTGGACCAGCAGAAGGCACAAGGCAGGAACTAGTCAGCAGCGGCTGCACTAGACATGAATTGGCCATGCTATCTGATTGCGAGAAGATTCAGGGCGAGCATGACTCCCATCAGCGAATAAAGCATCCAAGTTTATCTGCCCGGTGTTGAACTCTTATCTACCGCGGAAATCAGATAATTTGACGAATTAAAAGTGCATTAAAGTCAGGCTGGTGCAAGATGGCCGGGATAAGCGAAATATCCAGGCGATTACCATGTCGGCCACATATGTAAGGTGTTCACTGGATGCAGAGTGTAAATACACCGTGACGGTAGTCATAAATTGGATGCGGGATCTCTACAGCTGTGATATACCAACTTCAGTGCGGTGTCATATCTCAGGTGATAATCTTGCACCGGTTATGAATAAATGGGAATTCAGTTGTCAGTTGTCATCATCAAAGCAGCTACACTGGACCACTGGGGAATGCGAAAGGACTTGGGTGAAAGATTTTGACCAAAATAGAAAAGCGGATGCGAATTTTAATGATGAAAACGAACAGGCATAGATAACCGAGTGAGTGATTAATGTCACCTTTCATCGGAAGAAGTGGGAGAGAAGCAAGGATCTTGCTGGTCGGACGTGACACGACTTTTTAAAGTAACTGCATTGAAGCATAATTTTACGTGAGTTTATCTGGGAAAACTGATTAAAAAACAAGGCACGAAGGTTTTATGTATTCTTGATATTACTAACCTGGTATATAGGATGCACTCTTAAATTGGTATGCTGGATAAAAAGTTTGTTGTTAAAAAAGTTGTTGCGGAATTAACGAGTTGTTGATTATACTTTTTAATCTAGCCCTAGAAGTTGTCTTATAGAAATGTAAGATGTTACAAGATATGCGGATCTTTGGATACGCACACGATTTGGACATCATAGACAGGAATTAGATATGTTAGAAACAACAGTAGTAAAACTAAGTGATTTTAGTGAACAAGCAAAAGGAAAAGTATTTAACGACCTCTCTTACATATGGGTCTAGGTAAAATTTCAATATGGATGGCTGGAACTTTAAAGTGTGAGCTTCTTCAAATATCTCGGCATGCATTTTGACTCTATTTAAAAAGATATGGACCCACATTGCACAGGTCTAGAGGACTTTCGCTTTGTCGAGACCATCCTTTCTGTCGCGTAAAGCTCGAGACCTGTTTTTTTTTTTAAAAAGAACAAATAAACGATTTTTTTTAATAAAGCAATCTTCTTGATTCCGATTTACTTCTGGATCGATTACGAAATCCTCGATTCTGTTAAATTATGAAAATCGATCTCCAGTCTAAATCCTTTCGCTTGACACGCGTACCTTAGCCCTTAGGCCTATTATTATTATTAGATTTCGTTTTGAGCATACTTATTTTAAATGCTAAAAAACATATTAAGAGAGGTAACGAGTGAACTTTTTTCCATAATTATCACTAGCTCCTGTCAGCCTGAATGGATCTTTGCTGTTTTTGCAGCTATGATTTTGACCATATTCTCGAAAAAAGATCACTTTTATGGGCTAGCCACTTTTCTTCCGACAAAATCTTCTTCTAGGATTGTCACATATTCACGCATAAATAAAAATATCTCAATGTGAAGCTTCTGAGAATTTTCTATACCACGAGAATCGCTATCATCATCAACATTAAAGAGGCAGTCAAACACGAAAACTCATCGCACATTAGTTGCCCTGTTGCCCATCGTCCCAAAATCCCACACAACACTCAGCCATCACCAAGAAATGATTTACCACCCAATTAAAAAAGAAAATAATGTGAGAAGGTCATCTGAAGTCGGATTCCCTCGAGTCGCAACATGCCATCGAGTTTCATGCCTCATCGTCTCAATTTATTTATTTACATTCCACGAATCGAACGTTTGACCCCAATGACCTGGCTGGATGGTTTGTTGGCTGGGCTGTGCTGAGCTGTTTCTCTTTGTGATCTTCCACTTTATCCCAGTCAGTCGATGTTGTTACAGGCCCATGAATCGCGGATGACCAGATTATCCATCCATCCCGGTCAGATCGACCAGACCATCCGTCCGGCCATCCGACCGGACTCAAGAAATGGAAATTATTTCCCGGCGGATCGATCAAGCACGCACGCAAGTATTTACACGCATAGAAAAGGTAACCGACAACGGGCAGACACGGCGGTTCGTTGAGGTCGCTCACTACATAGGCTATACGCGCAGCTAAGGCTCATCACCCAGGCAAAATCGATTGTGAATCGAATGCCACAGAAATTGCTCTGGGATTTCACCGCGCATGGTAAAAAGATTTTGGGATTCCTCTTTTGCCGGGTGTTTTCGAAATTACACGTTTTCTGCAATTTTCTGAAATTTTTTGTTACCGCTGCCGATAATTTTTTCCGCCGTGTGTTTACCTCAACCTCTTGAACTCAGTGTTCGCGGAAATTTGAACAAATTTTCTGTTTAGATGTGATTCCAGCCGGTAGTGGATGCCGAGGTACACGATTCGGAGCAAACTTTATCACCGTGTAATGACGTTGATGCAGCGGAAAACGAAAAAAGGGACTTGTGAAAGCGCTTAAGTCGTCACTTCCGGATAGAAAAGGTACCGAATTTATCGAAAGCACTTTGTTCCCATAAATTGCGTCCCAACTTTGACTAAGGTCATCCTTTTTTCTGAGTCAAAACAATGCGGGCCCACCACCATGTTCAGTGGTCAGATTATCTTCTAAATATTGACGGACCGTCGCGATCCATAACCCCAATTACTGCTGATTTTCAGCATTGCATGTTGCACCTTGTGGTTTACGTATATGTTTTGTTGCAAAAATCAATCACAACTTGCGGTTGAGCGGAGAACAAAAAGGAACCGTTCCCCGGCACTAGGGGCTTTTTCGACTTTTTCACGTAAGCCACAGAAGCACCATTTCGGATCCGCTTGAATAACATGAAGTTGTTATGCAGATCCATTGAGTAAGGCTTCTGGTTTTATAGGGTCCCCGTCGAGATTTGAAAAAAATTCAAAAATTCGCGCAACACAAACGATTTACTCCAATCCTCAGACTCTCTGGTTGGAAGGATTTACCGCAACGAGTAATTTTGTTGCATGTGCGTAGCCACAAAATTGCCGCCTATTGTTGCTGCTGTGATTAGCTATAGCCGCGGAAACAATTTTTTTCTTTTCAAATTCTTTTTCGGGACTCTGATATAGTGTGATCAGATCATTACAGAGTTGACTGAATGCGAACGATCACGACGGGGTTTGAAAATTCGAAGGGCTGTACATCTGTTGTCTGCCCGATCGACTTAAGGTAGACACGTTGCTCGGGTACATGGGGCTCCCTAAAAAAGAGCAACACTTCCCGGTGAGAACAGAACTGTAATTAGATTGGTAAAATGAAGAATGGACTCGATAAATTCGGATAATTGCAGTGAATTGTGTTAAAAGTTATGAGCGCGGAACGGAAGAAGTATTTTCTCAAGACCTTGGGATTGTTGGGCGGCGTAATGACGACCCGCTGATGGTTTATTACGCCACGAGTTTTATTAGTTGCATTTTTTTCGGAGTAGATTACTTAGCGAGAGGTCCGCTCTCGCAAAAGCGATTATTTCCAGGAAATTTATGAACACGAGATGACTGGGAACGATGTGATTATGTTGGCTTTGTTGGAGCATTCACCTGACGATTTCTTAAGACTCGTAAAATTTAAGTAGAACTGGAAGTACTGAGCTTACTGATTTTTAACGTTAAAAAAAATTAAGTAGACTTTTGAAAGTTTGAGAAGAAATTCGTTGCGCAAAGTGGAACGAAGAAGCTCTTGGTAATGTTATCGGTCCTACATCAAATCGATTTGATATACGAAAATCATTCTCACACAGATAGTTATTCAAGAAACTAGGACACATCTAATATTTAGCAATAGAATGAGTTGCCTATGAATTCATAATTCTTAAAATTGATTCTTTGGAGTGCAAGGACAACCTTACCTCTCTTATACTCTCCTGTCGCTACTTAATTCATATTGTTCTGAGGATATTTCTGGTCTGAGATCTTGATAACCGCACATCGAGATTTATTCATCTTTCTTCCCTGAGACAAGACCTAACAGAACAGTGAATCCTTTCTGAACAGAAATATGTTCTTCTTCTTCTTCTGTTTTCCCCCTAAACTATATACCCAGATCATAGTTATTCAAGCAGAATGTGCACCGACACCTTCACTCATTTTGCTAGTCCGTTTTCTCCCTTTCTACTTTCCTTTTTCGACAATTAAGTAATTTTCTGGACTGTGGTCCTTCGAGCCGGACTCAAATCATAGCAGAGAAACAAAAGTAGAATAATTTCTGGAGCCCCTTTTAACATTTATACCAAATAGATATATTAGAAGTAGTTATGTAAAATACGTTTTTATGGTTTCATTTTATTATACCGATTTTTTTTTTTGCTTGAGGAGTTGTACAAGAGTACATTAAAAATTTCAAACATTACGTCTTTCAAGTTATTTTTCAATTAAATTTCCTTAACACGATAACCTATACGTTAAAGGGCTGGCTTTAATGGGAACCTGGTAATTATAGACTTGATAGTCTATGAACATAGTAAAGTTGTTAGAAAAACTCAAAAACGTGGAAGCGTAAAAGAAGATGGGTTAAAGTCAGGAGTTGAGAGATCGTTAAAGTTCTCCTTTTCTGCACGGAATTACGTTAAAATTTCGCTACAACTAAACCTCGAATTGAGGTAACTGCACCAATTATTGGACAACCACCAATTATCGGACATTCTATTACCAACTTCCGCTCTCATTTTTCTTTATTTCCTATTTAATCAGGGAGAGTACATACGTCCCATTGCTGATGTGATAACCCTACACATTTGCTTCGTCCAAAAATATTTATCATTCCATCTATAGAAGTCATATATGGAAGTGAAGTTGGCTACGTTCTTGTGCAAATTGACCTCATCAAAATATCCGGTGTTACCTGCGTTCAACGACCTCAAAATCCTTCAGATAAGTTTTTGTTTAGAAGAAACGAGTGATCAGGAATTAATTTGTTTACATTGCTACAGTTTTTGTTTTTGTCAGAGCACGACTAAAAAACACGCCATCCGAAAAGTAAGGGGGGAAAAATTGCAATACTTGCCAATTGACGTGATACGGCTGAATTTCCTTGTATCTAATAATTTTTCATAAAAAATCACAGAATAACATTCTTTAAATTCCTTATGCAATATGAAAACAGAATATCGCATTATCTCAAGAACTTTTTACGGTTTTCAGTAAAACTAGCAATTTGACCACTTGAACAGAAGTGCAAAAAACCAAGACACCACTATAAAAATCTCACCACACTTTTAACTTTTAGAGAAAATTTTCAATAAAAATCACAGAAAATATTGGAAAATCATGCTTAAATGTCTATTCAAACTGGCAGACGGGGAAAATGAGGAAAATTCATTTTGGATTACAAGAAAAATCACTTTTAAAGTTTCCTGAAGTTCACATGCTCACGGTCTTGATCAAGAAATATTTACAAATAAATATCCTATTTGACCATTCTTCTCATATCTCTGAATAACACTTAAACGTAAAGGAACCATAGGCTATTTCCAGAAATTCATTTATATCTTCTATTATCTGCAATTTTAACTAAAGATATAAATATCTTCTTCTGTCAAAGCCACTCACTGACAGCTTGTACAAGAAATTCACCACACAGGTAGAAACTAATCCACGATCATTTCACTTCAAAAAGTCATTTTAAGTCTTTTTTTCACATTTTTCACAAGGTAATCAAATTCATATAATCATTTCGGTAATTAACTGTAAATAATTTCTCCCTTAAACCTTGTAAAACATCTTAAAAAGGCTGCATGATCACTGTCGAATTCACCACGGCACAAGGTTACTGCACTGAAACGGTACAACAACAACTCGAAGAAAATGGTGAAAATTCCAATGCATCCTCAAATTAATTTACATTTTATGCCTGTTTTTACCCGTTTACAAACGATTTTCACCAGGAATTAGTGATTAAATCGTCAACATTTCCACTTTACACTAAAATTTCACAGATTCCAAGGCAACTACCACAATTTCTAGACAATCACGACCGGTATTAAAGGTCCCCTCTTGATGGAACCTCACGCTTTTACCAACTGAACTGATCTTACTTGGGATCGACGATGATGGTCAGCTCGGACGAAGAGATAACCTGCTGCACAAGTAGTGGAAAACCGGTGTACAACTCACGAACGAAGAGAGATCAGGTGGAAAAGAAGTTGCGGAATAGACGTAAAGACCTTCATTACCTTTAGAACTTGGGAGAGCAACAAGAGGCCGGGGGCCAACTTTTCCCTGTACTTTCGTTGGCTGAAGAGAACCAAACCATTTCTTCGTGGCCAGAGGAACTTCTTTTTTCCCTACATTTGAAAGGTAATTACTCATAGTGGTCGCGTAGTTCTTGCAATTTTCACATTCTTCTCTCTGATTGCTAGCTTCCGACCATGGTATATACTTTTCGTTGTGATCATCTGGATCTGACTGCTTTTACAACGTGAGGGAGCTGGCTTCAGGTGAGCGATCCATTTCTGCTCCAGTAACGTGACATTAACTCTTCCTGTGTGTTTTGTCGCTGGAGCTCTCGACATCAAATGATGAAGGAATTTCAGGCACGTGAGTATTAGCCTTTAGGCGTAGTTTTTTATTGAAACATCTCCACATCTCTTCCTTCTTTCCGCTGTGGGCTTCTTTTGTTTTTGTTGAGGCTCTGATTGCCTGATGACATTGGGGCAATCGCTTTTTATTCGTCTCTTTTCACGGGTGGTAATTTTAATTGTGTTAATTAATTGGATTATTCGTGGAATTTTTCGCACATTTGGGGAATGTTTACCCTTATTGGGTTGGGTTGGGTTGGAGTTTTAGTTTTGGTGTTTTAGCTTTAATGACAGATGATTAAAGCCAACGGAAGCGATCATAAAACAGAGAAGTTCTTGATTAATAAGTAAAAGAAGGGAAATAAAGAGGAAAAACGTGTAAATAAATCAGGCCATTCATTCTATCTGAAAATTTAGGTTAACCTTCGGTGCACTCTTACAATACGCTGCGAAAATTTGATCCCAGAAACGTATTCCAAGGAAGAAAGCGTGTTATTGTCTTAACTGCTTCCGCGCATGCGCAATTGCCGTAATTTTGAAAGAAAAAATAGATCTCTCCTTTTAGGGATTTTGGCAATTATGTTTGCTATGCTTTCATTAACGGCTGTACACGTTGAGGTAAGGCATCCTGTAGAAGCCTTAATCATCTAATGTGAACCCTTGTCGTTATTACGTAAAATTTCATGCCCTAAGCTTAAGTTGAGCTGTGTTCCTTATAGGGTTGTCTCCTGAGCTTAGGTAATACCTTAAAAAAAAACATCCTTTCCGTGAGCTTCCGGTTGATCTATTACTATTGTTATCATTACTGCAATATCCACTCAAATATTGCTTGATCGACGACTATGATTTATTTATCAAATACTTTTTGTTGACGCCTTTCATTTTGTTGCCAATTTTACTAGGGCAGTTCTTACGAAATCAAGTTACATCAGATCACACTGATTTATGCCTTGATCCCGAAACTTTTAGAGTATGAATTGAATTGAAATTAAATTCACATCAATATATGAAAATATTTTTGACAACACTTCAAAAGGTGTCAAAATACAACTAAAAATGAGCATGAGCCAACACTTCAAGCAAACAAACAAACATAAAACGTAAGTGCAAAAAGAAGTGTGTACTCTCCTATCAAATCCCTAGCAACTGGCAAACCAAAAAAAAGCTCAAAAAAAAACTTCTCGATATTCTTAAATAAAAATCAATTACGCACCATCGATAATAGATAAAACTCATTGACAATAGCATAGCCACCACCTGTGCGCTGTTAAGGACCACTTCAACCGCTGAGATCTGAAGAACCGCCGAAAAATTCTTCCTCACACGTGAAGATCTGCTGCGGTGATGATCAGTGTGACTTCGACTTGACTTTCCCTGAGCCTCGAATCATCCATCTTCTTGGGACCATCATTAAACACTACAAATTGAGATGCCTCCAACGTAAACATTGCAAATTCAATGCCTCTAATCTAAACCTTACACTTTACGCACACAAGCGAAGCCACATCTCTCCTCTCTTCAGATGGGGCAATTTTTTCTCTTAAAATTTTTCCACGTGGAATTTGTGACCTTAAAGAGATCTGTGAACTGAAGTGAATGAGAAAGTGACCAGGCAAAAATGCGTTCCACAGTGAAATGAATTTAGTTGGTGGATTGTTGTGTTTGTCGCGATCACTGAACTTCTGAACTTGCTACAAAATCAGATGGTAAAAGTTTGAAATTATTACAAACATAAATAATGGGCTTAGAAATAATCTTTCCACTTAATAAGCTTCGATAATCAAATATTTTTGTCCGGTGCAGTAGAATTGCACTAACGTCACATTCACATATTTTTCTAAGGCTCCTCTTTACGTTTTGTAGATTAATAGGTGGAAGCTTTTATATTATCCACGCTTGTAATCTTTGTTATTAGCAAAGGTACAGGTTTGTAGGCATGCAACCGAACCTAGAATAGAGTTATTTACGTACCAGCAACAATAAATGTGAATTTTCAGTCATAAAATTTGTATAATATAGAATGTATTGCCTCTGATCCTTGCATCAGCGCCGGAGTGTCACAAGGCTCTGTTCTTTCACCTATTTTGTTTCTTCTTTCCATTAATACGTTCCCTCTCATTTTTAAATCCAACCCACAATTTTACAAGCGGTAGCACACATAATTTTACATACTCAATTAAAGTAGTGTTGGGGGCTCACGAAGATACACTTTAAATTATTTATAGCTGTCTGTAAGCATAACCGCTTGAAGAACTTCCTTTAAGAAATATTTAGCATTGACTTTGACTCCCTTTTCAATTCAAACAAGAGGAAGAAATTTACTGCTGTTGAAAAATCCTATTCAAATCATAACTGAGGATGATATTTCGTCGTATCTGAGAACATTTTCAGATCTATCCTCCGTTCGTACTGATCACACACAATTTTTTTGACAATTTTTGTGTTTCTTTTACTGCAGAAAATGTGCCATGTTCACTTCTTTTACAGTATTTAAACAGAAAATGTTTCTTTAAAACGTTTTATAGTTTTATATACAAATTTCCATTTCGTTTTTTAAATTATTTCATTACTCTTACGAATTTTTTCACGACTAATTTACGTAAACCTTTCTTGGCACTCTACAGTTCAAGTTAAACTTCTGAGGATAGAATTCTCTACCTCATCAACGATATTTTGCAAAATAATAAAAGAAAGAATAAATATTTGTTCATATTAGAACAAAAGGAAAGAAATTATTGGACACCGTGTTCTGTTGTACTCACAGCTGAAAGCTGATTTTTTTTGGTTAATTTTGGTGCTTTCACCACAAACACACAAATTAATTTGAACAAATTTTATTACTTAGAATTTCCAGTAAACAAATCTTCATTAAAAATTCAATTACAGCAAATAATAAGAAAAAAACAACACATCTGTAAATTCGACGACTTCTTATGATTTTTTTTTATTCTGCACGTTTGAACACTAAAATTCCATTTTTGGACTGTTGTAAACTTTTAAGAAAAAAAAAAATATACAAATAGAAATAAATAAATAGTCTATATAAATATGTATTTTTCCGTATAACCGAGTTGTCTTTTTTGCTCAAAACAATCATCTTTTAAAAACAATTGCAGTGGAAGTAATATTTAGATTTTCATTGAAAAGTTGCATCAGAGATTGTCGCGATTCTATTGTTTTTTCTTCCTCTCTTTTTTTTAAATGCTGTTAGCGCCGATGTGAATTTTAGATAAATCAAGTTGCTTATAACACTCGGACTTTCATAAAGGCAGCATAAACCAACCCTACAGATATAGTAAGGAGAGTTTCGGTAAACCTATATTGCATGACGACCTGTTTACGAGATTCGAACACATATTCTTATGTGGACAAGTCAACAGTTTTGTTAAGAAATGAAATATTTCCGATAATCGCTGAATTTAAATTAAATGAGTATTTTAATAATGTTAAGAAATTCATTTTAATATTATTTCGTCTAAGAATGAAATTATTCCTTTCATGAGGAAGCGATAAAATTGAGGGGATTGAGATTATGCGGCTTATCGCGAGAGTCTATCAGAAATCGACTTCAAATCGAAAATCGGTATCGCGAGTGTCGATTGCTGTCGACATGTTGCTTTTTTGTAGATTTTTCAAATCTATCACAGTTTCCTTAGTGACTTATAAAAGCAGATTTTAATATAAAAATTCTGAAAAGTTTATTAATTTTGTTCAACTGATTTCTGGGTTGATGAGAGACCCAAGGAAAGATCGTTCATCGAGTCTGGTTTTACTGTTGGCGGGCGGCAGTTGCGCCGTTTCAGTAAAACGATCGGATTGTGCCAAAGTCCCTGAAATAATCATACAACACCTGCGCATGAGATCATAGACCGACCTATAATGATTGATTTGTTCTGTTTGTTGAGCTTCTTGAGGTTTTATGTGATGCATTGGATGTACCCTACTAAGTAAAATTTGTAAATCGGACCTGAACTTTCGTCTGACAAAAATTCTGTAATAACAAGACAATACAATTCATATAAAAACACATCAACGACGAAACATAAAACCTTATTATGGAAGATGAGACAATCGAATTGAGTCAAATATCAAATAGTATTTAAAAAACATGTGAAAGAAGAAAACCAAAAGCAGACAAAGACTAAAGGTTGCAAAAGATGTAAAATGTTCAACAGTTTATATCGTTTAATCTTATCTTATGAAGGGTTTTATTTTTATTTATAAGTATTTTCCTCTAGATATTTTTGCTACCTCCAGTGGTTAACTTTCTTGCAGACTAATGCGGATGTGGACTGCTCAAACACACAAAAGTTAGGAAAAACAGATGACCATTGAGGATCACCATTCTAATCATCGTAGATTTTTTGCATTACCAACATGCAGTCAGCGAAGATCTTTCTTACGTCTTCAAAACATTGTTGGACGGGATTTGCCACATTTTCGGTTATCTGAGAGGTTTCTCTCTGGAGGAAGTTGCGCAGATTGTATTGACGCGTGCTACCTAAAAACAAACTTTAAATTGCTTCAGAATTTCACAATATTCTTCATGCAAATCAACAACAGTCATAGGATGCTGCTATATAATAATTTGAGCCAGCCTTGATATCATCATGGTTATCACCAATGTGAAGACCCAAGTTCCTATCAAAATTTCATTGCTCCACTACAGTTTAACTGATAAAAGCCCCAAATGTATTCTGTACTCTGTGGGCAAAAAATCTCAGTACCTCAGCGCACTATCTCCACCCCATGGTCTGTAACAAGACCCGAAGTTCGTATTCACATTGTCAAATTATTAAAATCGTTGCTTGTCGCACCTCTCGATATCATCGGAAATCGCATAAAATTCCTCATTCATTTTTCGCCTACACTCATCAGTACTATCTGAAATATCATCATAAGTTTCTGCTCTACGCCTACATCCTCCCTCTTTACCTTGTGTACTTTTCGCGCGACAGTGTTCTTTTTTCAATGTCAAACTTTGTTGGAAATGTTTCATTGCTCTTTAGTGTGAGCCTCAGGGTGAAAAGTTCTTTTTTTTCAAGTATCCTATCTAAAAATGTAACTTGTAAATGTAAATGCGACGTTAAAGTACACACTCACTATCTTATACCCTATTTGCATCGAAACCAAACTTAAAATCATGTAAATTTTCCTCATAATCTGTTTATAATTTGCTTCCATTTCAATTATTTTTAATAAGATCACATTTTTTGCCATAAACTTTGGGTCTGCAGAAAACTGCTTTCGTCCAACGACCCTCCTTGAGTTACAGTTAAATAATAATAAAAAAACGTGAGAGACACATTTTGGCTCCTATTTCTTAACAAATAGTTAAAATTAAACTTATGAGATATTTTTGTTTCGACCTGTGTTGTTTTTTTTCATACTTCTCATCTTACTCTCCCTGCTAACAATAATTTAAGGTCTAAATTTATTGCTTAAATTAAAAATTGTCTAAAACTAAAAATCAGTTTAAGTTATCGGCTAAGATTAGTGATATACAAAGCATGTAGTTCGGTGCGCGGGGTGTTTTCAAAGAGGGCGGCACGATTTTGTCCCTCACCCTTCTTGACCCAGTGACCATAGACTCGAAACGCACAGCCATCGATTACCTGTAATAATAACAAACGAAAAAAAATGTGTCGAATAAGTGTGTCCATATATTAAAAAGGAGAGCATTAATTTATATTTTTCACTTGTACTTACTTTTCTTAGAATTTTGACGCGATAAGGATCACGTATAGCGTCCTCTACACGTAACGGTTCAGCAGTGTAGCGCAGCCTCTTAATACGAATCATAGCTCTAACGCAGAGGATAGCGAATTGGAACTTTTTCCTGGCATTGAATCGACTCTGTTTACGAAGCTGTATAACAATTAAAACCAATAATCAGTACGGATGAGTTTTTCACGTGCGTGGGTTAATTAAGTTTGTAAATTAAACCAGTCCCAAGCAATTGTTAAAGCACTTAAAAAAGAGACACCAACACCGGACATGCAAATTGTAAAATATATTATATTTCTGGAAAATGTAAATTTCGCGTGCAAATTAGGAATTTTAATTTTCTTGCAATTTCAATAATAAATCAAAAGAAGGCATATCCAAAAATTCAGCAAGCAAAGCGCCAGCTAATCATTTATACTCTAGAGTCTAGACTAAAGACCTTTTGTATAAACTGTGCCTTTACTTACGAATTTTTAGATTTCTGGCTAAAATGAAAAATTAAATAAAAATTGCCGTTTTAAATTTATTTTGCGGTTCTTATTTTAAATTGTTCTAATTTAAATGCACGTCAGATCCAGAATTGCTTCAGCAATTTCTCAAGTAAATCCCACTATGTAAGCCACAAAAAAAATCAGGCACTAAGTTTTAAGCAAATCTACGTCTTCTAGTTTATTTTAATCTTTCATCTGTCCGAAGTGCATTTAGTATATGCATTGTATTTCAATATTCCCCGGATGAGGTATCACTATTCAGATCAATAGCACTAAGTTATCGGTCTAAGAACTTGAAAATTAACACCTAAAGGACAGAACACAATAAATCCTACTTGCAAAAGGCCATACGCCTTCAGAATTGCTGTCCTTTAAATGTTAACATCCCACCTATGAAATATTGAAATGAACCCTATTTTGTGGTTTTTAATGCGCAAAAGAAAAAACATTTTTAAATTAACGAACATTTTTTTGTATGACCACTTTGGAGAAAAGAAGTGGTACTCACGCCTGTTTTGCTACTCTCCACCTTCAATCAGGCGAAATTCAATCACCTCAAAAGTGCGCGAATTTTTTTTCATAAGCAACGAGTTATGTTTGGGCTATTTGATGGTTTCAGCTGTTGAGAAGTAGAGTTTTGTGAAATTTTTTCTTTTGTAAACCAAGGGTTTGTTTCTTTTTTCTAAGTACCAATAAAAAATGCCCATTGAGTAAGCTATTAAACTGTTAAAAAAATAATTATTGCTCTGAGGATCTAATTGTGGTGTGCATCAAAAATTTTTTATTATTCGCTTGATCGGAAAGCTCTTCCGTTTCAAATTTTCTGCTTAAGCAATTGTTGCATTGTGCACGAAAAGATAAGGAAAAGAAAGGAAACGTTTAAAGTTCCTAAGAAAATATTCCTAAACATTTTTTTAATCCATTGATAATCATGTCAATAACGATGATACCAATAGCTGAATTCGTGGCTGAATAAAAGTGGACGATCAATATATTAATGGTATTTTTGATAATCTTCTTTTTCACTTTTTTTTTAAGTATTTCAGAAATATAAAACGATTCTTGATGTAAATATTTCATTAAATGAATTTACTCAGGAACACAGAAGGGATTTTGAAAAATGGAACTAAAAAAAAAACAAACGAAATCAGGTTCAAAATCGCTGGAGATTACCTGAAAATTTGTTTACAGAGTTTTTGGCGTTGATATAGCAAACGATCGCACAGTTTAGACAGGTACTAAACTTGGCTTGATCACATTTGTCGCGTAGGTTTTTGAGTACTCAAATTTTGAAGTTTTTTTTTCTAAAATTCTTCCTAAGGGAGCGCTATTCTACGCCGACGCAATGTTTTTCGAGTGCTAATAAAATTCTATTGTTTCTGATCTTCTGTAAGCTGAGCTTAAAGGCATCCTCAATTCTTTGTCGTAAATGTTCCTAAGCTAATTTTCCGTGAGCCATTATAAGCGCTCGCGAGCCTATCGTGTGCGCACACGAGCGAGCTTTTCTACATCCAGCACGGCCCATTCACCAGCGCATGCGTTTATGCGGGCTAAAAACGAGCATTAGATTATTTGTGTCATGTGTTTGTGGTATTTACACCTCGACACACTAAAGAGTAAAACGTTTTTCAAAAGTACTTCAAAATCTGCGAAATACATCGTCTACGCAAGTAAGGCCTTGAAAATATTTACACTTCTAAGTTTAGAAACTTTTAGTAAATTCTAAAGTTGTTAACATGTATTGATACCAGTTCGGGTTCTACATTTCACCTTCTAAATATATAGCTTACTAATTAATAGTTGAAACAACGTTGGCTAGATATCTAAATTCTACTAACCTTTGGCGAAACAATTCGAACCTTTTCTTCAGGATAAACATCGCTTGTCAGCTGTGTTGGCCGTTGATACACCACGTGATTTTTGTTGAAATCATCTAAATGTTTTATTGTTCCCTTGTCAATCGTTCCCTTTGGTTTTCCCTATGTAGAATATAATTTTGAACTGAAGTTACCAATCCTTTTATACAGTTTTTTTTCTTTTTTGTAAAATTTTGAACAGTAGTCAAAATTCCCTGCAACGTTTAAATGTCATACTTACTCCCATAGAAAAGAAGAGGGTAATGACATATAATCTCAGTATTCTGCAGGTTTCTATCTATCATCTTTGCTTTTATGGGTTCAAGCGAGAAAATACAAGTGAACAGATCTCTTCACCAAGCAAATTTACTATGCAGAAAGCTTGTCAGAATTGCGGAAATAAATCTATTTGAGCAAATAATAAAAAGTAGGATAATGAAAAGAGAAAACAAAACAGATTTGAGTGTCCCCTCCTAATCTAACACTTCCCTAGTGTAGTCCCTAAGATTGCGAAATTGCTTTAGTAAAATTACCGAAACGGTAAAGTTCTTCATTAGTTAAAATTCCAAAACAAAATCTGTTACTGCACACCACAAAATCAGTGTTAATAATGCAATACATGTTGGGATACAAAATTTCAACCGGGAGAAATTCAGAAAAATCCTTTCTTTCATTTCGATTTAATCAAAACCTCGTCATAATTACCATCTGAAAGCCCACACAGTATTTCCAAAGTATTGAGATAAAAGACGGCGTTGCCATATCAAAAAATACAGTCGAAATTAGTTATTCGCATTTATAAAGGAAAAAAAAAACATAACTCAGTTAGATTGTTAGAATTCCAATTAAATTCCAATTACGAGTTATAATATTTCATGACATAGACGCTTTTCAGTTAGGCAAAAGACAATTAGAATGAACTCGCAACACAAAATAAAACTGGACAAGTGAAATAATGTTACCAACATGAAAAGAGAAATGAATGAGCAACAAAAATGAGAACAGAAAACGAATAAAAAAGAGATGAGCACAAATGACCAGTAAAAGAAAGACAACAAAAATTAGAATAAAAAGTAAAAATGGAAAAACGAAACTTTCACTCGTCTCATAAAATTGATACATGATTTTGTCCAGAAACATGAGGTTGTTACCAGTGCTATTTCCGCGATTCGACTCATTCTCCTTGATTTTGTGGATAAGCTGCGTTTCAGAGGACCAATTTCTTGTTCGAAAAGCTGTTACATTTTTTTTCAATTTATATATTTTGCGAATTTTTGTTGCCAGGAGGGAGAAATTTTATTGAAAATTTGAAAATCGACTCATGTAACAGTATTATTATTTTTTGTTTTTGGTGTACAGTGTGTTTCGCGATCACATAAAAATAAAAGAAAATATGAAAAGAAAAGAAAATGAATATAATTGTTAAAAATTGTTTCTAAAATTTAAAAGTATTACTAAAATTAAATGGGGGGAGGAAAAATCAAATTAGGTACGAAAAAGCTGTGAAAGTCTTTAAAGAAAAGAAGATGATGGCAGTCTAGAAAAATCTAAGACTTTATTAAAAAAGACAATTTTTAAATGAGAAATTTTGAGAAAAGATTGTATAACAACAATGAACAAATAGAATTAGAAAGTTTCCAACTTACCATTTGATTGAAGAATGGATGCCTTAACGCTTCCTTTACGGTTATTCTTTGTTCTGGATCAACTACTAGACATTTTCTAATAAGATCCTTAGGATCCTCTGGAAAAGAAGTAAATTATCATACAAAAGTTGATAGAAAATTCTTAGGAAATGTTAGTCGCGTTTATTTCAAGCGTGGCCGACTGAAATCGATTTCAGTCGGCCACGACCTGCACAATTTGCGGTAGTCACAAGTTAAACACATTATCTTCATTAATCATACGAAGAATTAAATGTCATTTATCAGTTTAAAGAGGTTTGATTTTAGTGAAAAGATTCCCAAAACTCAGAAATGTGAGGTCATTCGCGATAGCTAACATGAATTTACGTAATTTCAAATTCTGTTCCCGATTGCCGCTGACGTGAATCCACATCAGTTTAAATTTTGTTCCTGGTTACTGTTGACGTGAATTCACGTCATTTCAAATTCTGTTTCTGAATGTGGCAACGTTATCACAATGTTGTTATCATAATTTGCTTGAAAATAGGCTGGCAAGGAGAGAAGAGGATGGTAATTGAAGTAATTATTAATTTCCCATTTAGAAGTTATTGTAATGGGTTTCGAGGTCCCTAGAGTCCGAATCCATCGGAAAGTTCTTTACAAATCTTTATAAGAAATTTTCTAATTTTTACCCCGGTATTAACGACAGAAATTCGCCGCAACCAATTTGATAATTTCTTTATGTTTTCCCGAGTTTAAGAAAAGTGAAAAATCTGCTAATCGCGAATGTTTTAACAAATTAAGCGTGAATCTAATAAATAAAACAACAAACGAAATCATACACTAAAAAAATCGAAAATCTGTAAAGCACAGGAAGGTTTCGAGACCTACCTGATATATCAGCCCATTCAGGCGATGTAAAACTATATTTACCCTCCATAATATTTCTTAGCATAACCATTTGTTTACGATGCCAAAAAGGTGGGCATCCTACTAGTAAAGTGAACATTATAACACCACATGCCCATCTGTAAAATATTCAAAGAAAAAACAAAATTAACTTAGTTTGGACAGTGAGACATAATTATTACATTACTTACATATCAACCTCCTTTGAATACCCTGGAGAACCTTCAAACATATTACACCGTAAAGTTTCTGGTGCTAAATATCCTGGAGTGCCGCAGAGATCTGAAAAAAATCCCTAGCTCATTTCAAAAAATACTCTATAGTGCGGTACAACAGCAAAACCTCACCATACAACTTTTGTCCATCTTCTAGATGCCTCGCAAACCCAAAATCAGTTATTTTTACATTGTGATCATTATCCAGGAGAATGTTTTCTGGCTTCAGATCTCTATGAACTATATTTTTTGAATGAATGTAGTCGACGCCTTCGAATATTTGTCTAAAATGTTTGAAAAATTAACAAAATCTGCGGTGATTTTTCTCCAACACTACCTCATTATTGTTCGGGTCTTTTTCTCTGACAATGTAACAACAGACGTTAAGTAGTCGAACAGTTCTCCTTTGGGACATAATTCAAAAACAAGGAAAACGAATGCGTCTGACTCAAAAACATCCTGTAAATCAACTGCAAGAGAAGATTAAATTAAATATTGAGGAGAAATTAGAAATAAACACAACTTACTGATGTAAGGATGACCCATGACTTGTCTTAAAATGGCAATTTCTTGTCTAGTGGCGTCCAGCATTTGATGCGGATTGCTTTCACCCGATTCAGTTGTGGCACCTAAGTCTATAATTTTAGCAGCAAACTCTTTTCCAGTTTCCTTTTCGATGCATCGTCGAACTGTAGAACTTATGCCTCTGAAAAATATGTGAATTTCAATATGACACGATAGAAAGATTAACAGAACAGTGAAAAAATTTCAGAGTCTTAGTTTGTACATAACAATATTGTTGTCAATACTATTAATTTTATTAACAAAAGTAACTCAAGGAAATACAGAAGAACTCATTGTACATAAGGAAGTTCATATTAAATAGAAAAAAAACTTGTTCCACTACAGTAGTGTAAAAAATAGTAAAAAGCAAAATATTTTCCTGAGAAGTATCATATATTCTTCATTAAAAACATACTAATAGTATATAGTAATGATGTGGTCAAAGAATGAACCGAAAATACCCAAAAGAAGTTGACTTTTTTAACGAATTGCATAATCAAGTTTCGTTATGCTCTTTTACCTGGGTTTTTCTCTATCTATCAAGAGTGTACCACACATTGATGCAATGGTTCCGACAGAGATCTTTACAGAAGAAAATGCAAAAGTCTCTTGTAATCAATCTTTATAAGGAAAATTTTGGCATAATGGCAACAGGAGCCTTTTTTAATTATAAAGACCTGCGCTGTAGTTGAAATCACGCTAAAAGGAGGAGGAAATTAGTGCTCTAGTCAAACAGCCAAGGAAAAATCTGTATGCAGTACACATTTTGTTGCATATCGTATCCTTTCCACTTTGTTTGCAAAAAAATCTTACTTTCAAGAAGGCAACTAAGTTGCAAGTTGCAGCAATCATGGATGGATCTCTTTTTAAAGTAGCAAACATTACGCTAAGGCAAATTTTTTCCAAATTTTTGTTAGATCGGTCCAGACCTAAGATTCACAGTATTTGGCAATCTCAATGGGCAATAATTGTTAAACACTTTTAGGACTATAATCTTGTTTTTAAAATTTGAAAGAATCACAAAGAAATTAGAGTAGACACCTCACTAGACACAAGAACAAAACGTAGCACTCTGTCTTTTTTTAATCCGTACTCATTACCTGTTTTCATGACAATTCAATCCTCAGCCCACTGGTTAGTACCTGTACTATGGGACCTCT
>QYTT01083578.1:5136-21970 GCA_006980735.1 Dasypogon diadema
TATCCCAGTTCAAGGTTTGACAGAATTTTTTTTTGGGTTAGGCAGAATGTTACAGAAGATCCAAACTTTGTTCGTCACGTTGTGTTCACAGATGGAGCAACTTTCCATAACATAGAAATGGTCAGTAGGCCCAATTGTCATTACTGGAGTGCAAAAAATCCCCATTGGACGCCACAAACCAAAACGGAACACAGATGGAGTCTAAATGCATGATGCGAGATTTTGAATTCGCATTTGATAAGGCCATTTTTTCGAAGGAATATTAACCGCTGCGGGCTGTTTACAATTCTTACGCAAAGATCTCCCCATACTTTTGGAATACATCGACAGAATGACAATGTGGGTTCAGCAGGATGGAGCACCGGCCCATTATTGAAATGAAGTTCGTCAACACTTGAATCAGGTATTTGGGGAACATTGGATTGGCCAGCGAGATCTCCAGACTTAACATCGCCTGACTTCTTTTTGTGGCGATATTTAAAAGATCTTGTTATTCGCCAACCTCTAACAATGAACGATAATATAAAAGAAGACGAATTCGGAATACTTGTAAAGGAATAAATGTGCAGATTTTGCGAAAAATTGCGAATAGCTTCCTTAACACTAAACCTACCGAGATGCTTACAACTGAGATAGAAATAATACGCTGAATAATGCAATCGAAAGAGAGGTCACCGGTTCAAATGACCGGCTCTTCCGATCTAGGTTTATTGTTAAAAGAATCAGGGTATGCCGCGAAAACAGTGGCCAATATTTTTAGCAGTTACTGTGAGTGCTAGAAATCATATCTCTGTAGTCCGGCAATGGTATGCAAAACATAGCCACGCAAACATGTGTGTATACATAGTCGCGTGAACGTCTTCATTAGGACACTTTTCATCTTCAAATTGCTCTATTTAAAGAAATATTCATTTTTTCTAAAATGTTCCTAATAACCCAAAGATATTTTTTGACTTAGAATCCATATTTATAATAAAAATAGGTGTTTCAATTTTACAAAAGCAGTGCTGATATCGATTTCAGTGATACCAGCACCATCTAGGCATATCTCAATAGTGCCACCTCTCTGATTTCAATTAATTTCATTATGAACATTTTTTTCTTGCCATGCATAGTTTCCGAGAAATTAGAGAAAAAATGGAAAAGACCAAGAGGCGAACCCCTCCCAAGGCAATTTCCGACATAATGGCAATTGAAAGTTTTTTATAGTTCTTTAGGATAAAGGTCGTATGGTTTATACTAAACACGGATTTTTTACGAATATAGTGCCGTATCGTAGAGAATTCTACAGACTATTAAATGAGTGTTTACTCACCCCCCCCCCTACTCCTTTTGCCGAATTAATCTGTACTTTTCTTACATTGGAATCCTCATAAGTTCCCCTTTAATTTAATATAGGACACGTATTCACATATCTCTATTTGTTTCCGAGAAGTCGGTTGGATATGGAGCAATGTTCTTCAGAAAATTTCACTGTTTTCTAGATAACAAACAGAATGGAAAGGTCTTCAGAAGAGAATCCTGCCTAAAATAGTTTAAGAGGTATCATTAACATTCGGAAATAAAATATTTCACCAAGACAATACGCCGCCACATAGCGGTATGGTTGTTAGTCTTTGGCATCTTAATAGATACACCTTTAGAAATTCTTTCTATCTAAGACAAGCTATGTTCCGTTAACCATATTGAAATTAAATGAAAAAGCAACAAAGTATGTAAACAAAACTCTACAATAATAATCATACATGCAAATTGAGTTTGCACAATCTCGAAACACAATTCAGTTCCATATTTGATGTTTAGATATGAGTCCCTAATTGTGACATGTCTGTTTTGCAATCAAAATCACTCCTCGTATTTGGGTATACCTATTCACATTGAATACATCGTCTGGAAGGATTTTTTGAATGTGATAACAAAGATAAAGTGTGCTGGACGAACTTTTAAGGGCAATTTTTGTTGCCTTCTGAAAGCATAAAACTTTTCGAATATTTTATGTAAATCTAATCAGGAATTAAAGTTATTTAGCATTATTTTAGATAGCCAGCAACGAACAAGATTTTTAACTAAACTGATTTGGCTTAAATGATGTTATATAGATTTAATAAATAGGGACTTATTCCTATTAGGTTTATGTTTTTAACCTTTCTCCTGAGGTTTTGATGAACGAAAAACAACAACATTTTAAAAAATTGTAAATTTTTTCACATCATTAATCAAAAATTGGCAATTGAACACACGGTGAAAGCACATCTTGGACAAAAGCATTTTAAATTAAATTTTAAAGTGAAATTCACTTGGCGAGAACTATTGAAAAATCTCCACGTCAATAGAAAATTTCTTCCTGTGCGCCAGGCAAGTTGACATGTGGACATTTTTCAAGTGCTCTTTCCACCTGAATTTCACTTTAAAATAATTTAGAATATATATACTCACTCCGTAAAGGAGATGTAGAGATGAAATATCCAAATATTTCTACAAATTTCGCTCAACAGATTTTGGGAAATTCATTTGCAGTTTTTTGTTCTTTAAAGCAGTGATTTTTAAGCCTGTCCAAGACACGTAACACCTTCGATTGGAAAGAAAATTTGTGGAATACTCTTTCAATGTATCTTCAAGGTTTTATATATATGTATCTTCAAGATAATACTTTACTACAAAGGTGTGAGTAGCGTACAGTATATATATATATAGATAGATGGACAGATAGATTTTATTACGAATATTGTACACAAGATTCTGCAATCTTATATAGTACATATGGTGTATGAAACAATCATGTACGCATCATAATAATGTGTTTAGAGCAAAATAATAATAGTTCTGATAAAAAGAACTTAAGTTAAGTAATAAAATTTGCACGGAAAAAAACATTAATCACAAACTAGGGATCCCTTCTTCGAGAAACTTACCAATAATTAGTAAATCGACTAATTACTTGCAAACAATTACTCCATGAGAATTTAGCTTCATTCATCCAAGATGTAGTACATGGGCTGATGAAGTATATAAGCCCAATTTCGCTATAAGCTTTTAAAGCATTCATAAAAAAGAGTTAAATGTTCTCACTCAATCCAGCGATCATCATCGTTAATATAGTTAACATACATTCAACAGAGGACTGCAAAAATGTTTCCGAAATAACGTGAATTACGAATAGCAATTTTTAACAGTATTGGAAACAACTGCGATTAGTTATTGATCTATAGTATTTTAATTTGTAATCAATTTAGTGCCCTCCCTATGCATCACTACCTTGTGACACGTTTTTATTCGATTTCATTTCTGAAATTATTTGTTGTTTTTAAGAGAAGTGCATGCATAGTATTAAACAACAAATTGAACACTTTCTGTAGAGCTCATCTCGGTACAAATTCAAATTTCTATGCAAATTGCTTACCATCCAACATTTCAAATAAACTCAGCATGTCTTAAGTAGGATAAAATCGTTTCCAATTCAATGAGACATGTAAATGTCAGTGCATGCTACAGGTACCTAAAGTAAAACACCAGAGGGCTTTCTAATGACACAAACTTCACGAACATATTATTTTACCATCAGTTCCTACGTTGTACATCCTAATTTCGGTCTGCTACAGCTTTAGCCTTTACCTGGTCGTTTTTTTAATAATTCACTTAATGTCTCTCTATGTAGTGACGGTCTCTATTATGGCTTTCTATATACCTACATAACTGAAGTAGGTAGGTGCTTCCAAATTTTATTGTAACCAAAATTTGGCTCCCATTCTAACTGAATGGGCGACAGAGAATACTTTTCTGGAACGAATGAGACAGTTTTACTAGTTCCTATCAGTTGCCTTCGGCGGTGCCATAAACATAAATTGAAAGCCGTTCAGATAAGCAAACTTTATCAGAATTATTAAAAGTTCGTGCGGAGCTCCACTCCCGGGATTTTCGATTAAATTTTCATGAATAATGCTGAAAGTACATCCGGCTGGCACATTGAATTAGTAACTAGTGAAATTCTACCAATAACACAAGCCCGCTCTAAGCAAAGTTCCACTGAAACTAACAACCAGGCCTTTTGAATGATTACCCGTCAAGGCGGAAATTGTTCAAAGTTTGTTGGAATTAGAGCCGTATGGTCCCATAAATCTTTCGTTTTGGACATTTTTTTTTAGTTTTTCAGAAAATCACACAAAAAGTACGAACTAATTGCTTTGGTGCCAAATATCGGAAAGTTTTCGAAAGTATGAGAGCCACCTTCCAACACTTTTTCAAATTTAGCAGAACACCTTTTCAAAGCCGTAAACATCCATAAAAACATCCCAATCAGTCCTAAAGTCCTAATACGCTAATTTAAAATCAGAATATTTTTGCTGATCAATGCAAACACTTTTTGTGATACCGAAGGATTTAATATCAGTAAATGCCACTGCCATTTCCTGTGTGCTTGTGCCATATTTATGGTATACACGCTGGAGGAGGAATCCTGGCAAATAAAAATATTACTGAAAATTTTTAAACAGCTGCGTCATATTTTATTCATTTTGTCAGTCACAGGTTACAGTTAGTCAGAAGCGTGAAATATTTAATCCTACCCCAACCCCTCCCCTCTAGCGAGCAACATTTTTATATCACCTGTTTAAAAATGGACAAAATATTGATTAAAATACCGCTCGGTCATCAGAATCCAGAACTGAGGTAATTTAAGCACATACTAGAATCGGAGTTTGTTCCCGAGATTGCATAATGGATTTCGTATGCAGTTGGCCATAAACTTTACATGTAAAATAATTTATAGACTCACATGGCTCCACCAGCTCAGTACCCAAATAAAGACCGTTGCCAGGTAGTCTTGGTTAAATAATTGGCCGTCTTGAATCGAAACCAAACCAATAAATTTCCACTTTGTAAATGTCGGAAGCATTTAGGTAAGACAACCAAGATAAGGTAACCACAGAGAGCCATGCTTAGTAAGTTTTGTTTGATATTATCATGCCTTTATTAAATTCGGAGTGACTGTGGAAGTCATGGGTCGACTATATATACATATAGTACATAACGTAGACCCAAGGGCTTTTCAGGTTATTGATAAAGTTTGTTGGCGATTACACGTCAATCGTAAACATACAAAATTTTTAATGATTTCAATCAATATGCGGCCAGGTGTCTCTAGAGACAATTCTGATGCGAAATTGCCTTGCAAATAGTTCTATATGAGTTTTCTAAATTTCGTATACAGTTCTTGATTACATCTGTTTATGGTGGAGTAAAATCTGTAGAAGAGAGCACTTGACTTTTTTTTATACTTAGATTAAATAAATTTCCTGGAGACAAAGTTTTGAAGATTTTCGTTGCATAGATTGTACCTGCACTGCTTTAGTTTTTCTTCAATAATACCTTTTCGATCATAACTCTGGAGCGGGCAATGTGGTATAGGATACCGCCCATTAATTTTTCATATTTGTACATCACTTTAAAACATGCCAAAAAAGTGAAACGGTAAGAAAATGGGATTCTGGGAACATGGGAAGTGATAGCAAACCAATAGAAGTAGTGAGAAATGGGAACATGGGTATATTTTTAGCGGCAAAGTCATTTGGGGTTCCACATTCCATTCTACAGCGAATTGTCAGAATCCAGAAATGTATTGATGAACTTTTTTATCTACTGCTGATATAATCCGGTCCTTAATAAAATTATTGAAATCAGCTTGTTAAATATTTAATGGAAATGGTGTCCGCTTCTGGGGTTTAACCCGAAATGAATGCGTTCCTTAGCGTTTTAAGTTGCTAACTTTTTGTTAGTTAGTTAATTTTTCGATTTTGAAAGAATGTGCTGATAAGAACGGCTTATATGCCTTTTGTATAAAAATGTGAAAATATTATTTTACAGCATTTCGAATTAGGAACGTGGATGAAACTGGACGTAGTCCAAAGTAAACAACCAAAAATGTTGGCCATGACATTTGCGGAACGAGGCTCTCTTATAATCGTTACCAACTGTATGAGCGCAGATGGATATTTTGTTGGCTTTTTATTTCACATTTCCTAGAAAAAAATCAAAATTAGCTTTTGATGAAACACCCTCCGTCTAACACCAAATCTTCATGCCATTTGTCTGGATGGGTATAGATTCCCATGCTTCAAACATTTTTTTACATTTTACAGAAGCTTCAAATGGGGATCAGGAAGGAAAAATAGCTCGGCTAAGAAAGCGATTCAGAGGAAGTTAAGAGATCTCTTCAAAAGGAATTCGAACATATCAGTGAGAGATGTCCCGGATAAAATAGGGACTTCAAAGTCCACGGTACAACGAATGAAGCAGAGACTGAATTTGAGGTCTCTCAAAATTCCAAAAGCCCCAGATCGATGTGATCGATGTGAGGAAGAGGAAGATGTATGTAGAACGCAGACTCGGAAACTGTATGAAAATATTCTCATGAAATTTCCTTGTTGTGTGATGAATGACGAGACTTATTGTAAGGCCGATTTTTGTCAGCTTCCGGGACAGGAGTACTACGTTTCAGTGATTCGAGGGGATGTTCCAATAAGGTTTAAAACGGAAATTCAAAGAAACAAAAAAACGAGCTGTAGATATTAAGATCTTCAAAAAAACTACGTATACAGAGCCAAAAATGTAAGTCGATATACCTGAATTCATAGAAAACATAAAATCCACCATATCTCGAAAACAAAGCACAATTCGCCCCATGGTCATATAAAGTTTTCGACTGCATTTTAGGTCTACTATCAGCCCTTTGAATTTTTACCATCAATTCCGGTCCACCCTGTATATGGATGCCGAGAAATCCATCAATCAACTAGCATAGTCCAGTCGCTAATGAAAGGACTGAAAAAAAAAGTAAAATTTTTCTATAACCATGTTAGAGAATAAATTCAAAATGCTTGAAAATTTCAAAATGTATCCTCTAATTATTTTCTTTGTGACTTTTAATTCCAAAAAGTGCGTTTTCAATTAGTTATAAGAGTTTTCTGGTGGTAGAATTTTTCCTGAGATAGTCCTTAGATTCACTTAAGAGAAAGGCCAAAAAATCGCAGAGTATGACCTATATGAACTTTTTACCAGAACTTACCTAAATGTTCAGTTTGGACAAATTACAGTAAACGGGTTCAAATGTACTGGAATTTATCCTTTAGAGAAGAATATTTTTTCGGAAACTGACTTCATGGCTATGAGAAAGGAAGAGAGAAATGGCTTTCTGCCGCAGTTTGCATCGCCCTCCCTGGGTGACTTGAATCATTCGCGTTTAGTAACTTATCCTCCTCTTTCTTTCCATCGTCTGTTTTCCCTAAAAGTTTTGTTTCCTCCATATGCAGTCCCACGACTATGTACGGAAAATATCGGTCCATTTTGGCATTTCTGGCTTACCAAGATAAGGCACTTATACTGTGGCCATTGTCCAGGCGATCACAGGAGGTTGTTGTAACTTATTTTGTGTTCAACTACTCATCCTCGGGTACACTATAAAGTGCTCACACCACCTCGAAATTAGGCTGGCTACTATTTGCTTCTCTGTCTCACTCCATACTTGTTCGATGTGGGAAATCCTATCACCATCAACTGCTACTTAGCCCCTCCGCCACGAAAACGCTTAAGAAGAGGTGTACAAGTCATTTACCATATATGAGCTCCCGAATTAACAGAGGAGAAAATAATTTCCCTGGTGGTCTTATCACCTTCTAGAGAAGAAATAATATTATCTGTCGTGTAAAGACTCATCCTCAGATTCAAAGATCAATTGGTTCCGGGACTGATTGTGATGCATAACATGTGATAGACGTTGACTGCGTCCCTTTGCTAACGTACACTATTTCTCATCTGCGTATCTAGTAGTTCTTTTTCTTTATCAAAGCAATAGTTTGCAAGGTGAGGCAATCTTTTACTTCTGTGCAGGAACTGGAACCCAAAATGTAAATGTGTTTGTATTGTTTTCATTTAGATTGTGCACCTGAGGAAGGAGCCAAAAAAGCTCCAAAGGCTTGGGAACAACAGCCTCTTAGTGGCCTGTATATCCAGTTCCTGTCTTTTAAAAATTAATATGGGGGACTAATTTATCCAGTTATTTGTATACACATAAAGTCTGTACAGTTTAACTAAAAATTTTATTTAAACTCGTTAAAAAATCCAATTCGAATTTAAAATCTTCTGTGCAATACAATTAACAAAAGAACCAGAGAACACAAAAAGTCAGAGGAAATATATTCCATTAAATAACTAAAAATGGTATAACGATTTTCTACCTTTACTAAAATAATCTGACCTCTTTCTTTTGAGGCCAAAAAACAAGTAAACCCTCTACCTTTCCACCTGGTTAAAATGTTTAAAAGTTGCTTTGGAATCATTCATGAAAGCTAGAACCTTAAAAGCTCACAAGAAATGAAAAATCTCTCGGTATGAACATTTTTGAGAAGATTTAATTCATCCACCAAATGTACTAAAATATAAATTCACTCCCGTAAAGCTAATTAAAACTCATTTTAGGCGAGGATGTGGGAGCAAAGATGCCAACCGCTTTTGGAACTACATTTGCGTCGATTTAATTAAAACTGAAATGTTTACCTTAGGATTAAATGATGCTTCCTTATGGCGTATCTTTTCTTTACAATTTATATAAAAATCAGATTTTCCGGGACATGAAAGATAGCATGAAGCAAGTTAATTGGAATAGTTTTCTAATATTGTTAGTTAAAATCTTATTTTACGATTCTCATACGAACTTATAGTGGAATATCCATTGGGCATAGGGCAATTAAGTGACTTAGGAAATCTGCACTGGTTTATAAAGCCATCTTCAACAGATGCAGGATTCTTTATGTGGTCTAGGGAACAAAAGGCGTTGTTTTGTTCTCTCCTCCTTTTTGTGTTACTGTCAGCAACGTACTGCAGCAGTTCGTGGGTGGAGGAAAAAGCAATGCAGTCCCACGGTACAAAGAATCAAAGAATAGAAAACATTTTCCTCTTTCATATTTCACAAAAAATTTAGCTTTCTCCAGTTTATGTGCAGCTTTAGAAATTTTAGCTCACGGGTATATTTTGACTACGACTAGAAATGCTTTTATTCTCGGTAAAGACCTTTGGTGTTCGGAAATGTTAAAATGAAGAAAGGAGCAGGTGAATGTGGAGTTTTCTGCGGCCCGTACTATACATATTTAATAGTTACATATAAATGCAGTTAAATTTTTACAAAGTCATTTTGAATTTTTCTTGAATCCAAGAGAACTGTTTTCTAATTTTTTTGCCCTGAGAAAGAAAAAGAAACCTCAACGCAACCTTTTTTTTCTTTTTTTTACGCGATGGGTAATTTTTGAACAATTTGGAAGTTGCTCACGTAGCTGAACAGAAACGACTCTTAAAAATACCAACCTATTGCAAATACTTTAATTCTCTCAAAGATCCTTAAATCACTTACTAAATTTCATTAATGAAATTAATGAAATTTAGTCATGAATATGAAGAACAATATCCTTATTAACGATCTCCAGCCCGACTTCTGTTCCAATCGCTCGGCATGAGGTGTGAAGGCATTTCTTTGTGTTTAATCTGCGCTCATAATTAAAGTGGTCTATACCCACCTGTTTATAAAGAGGATTGCAACCTTATTGTTAGTCATTTAATATCAATGAAGGTTCCAAGATCAGTTCAACTACTTCAACTACCTTCGATCACATGGGCTACATTGAATTTTGAGACCTTTGTCTGCATTGAACTCAACTTTTCAGCTATAACTTTCTATTTTCCTCCCCAGACCCGTTGAAGAAAGCTCTCTTCTGTGCCATGCCGGAAAGACACTTCTTCTTCTTTGCCCATGTAACGCATTATAGTCCTTACATAGTTGCTTAGTTTAAGGGTCCAAACCACTCACCGAATCCTTTAGATCGGGCTCTAGCAGAACACCTTCCAGCCTACATTAAATGGATTATGTCTGCGAAAAAAAGGTTCTAGTATAGTACTCAAGGCTGGATTCAGTTTTCTCTTTTTGTATTTGCATTTTATTATTTTATTGAGATTTTCACGATCACCCACCCATATCTAGTCTTGCTGTGAATGGAAAGGAAAGGTATGGTCTAAATGCAGTAAATCCAGATTGTGTCTTTTCCACTGAAGTTCGCATACAAATAGCCAAGAACCTTCCGCACACAAAGCCTCCAACAATTTCTTAACAAGTAAAGTGGGCACTTGAATACGAACATAGTGTTTACCACTCGTCACTCTCACCGCTTTCATATCATAGATTATATTCAGTGCACCCTTACTCTTATAAACCTGAGATAGTTGTTCTAATTTATATTTACTTCCTCCTGCTTTTACGAAATCAAAGTGTGAACTTTTAATAAAAATAGAATGAAATTTAATTACCTGCTTCAAAATCTCACGATTTAGTACAAAGCTTTTAACAAGAGTACCTAACTAATTGAAAAATTCGTTTGAATTGGATTAAAATATATCCCACTCCCGTCGTTTTGAATGAGCACACATACTTCTTGGAAGAGAGACAGCGGAAGAGAGAAAAATAAATTAAAATTAAATCGAAAATACTTTTAATTACTTTTCAAATTGATTTTTTTCGAAATCCTTGAAAGCAAAACCTTGAACCAGAAAATCTACTCTACAAACATCAATTCGACGCCTCAGCCAAGTTGCAGAAACGAACTTCACAACTTCCAACGCGAAGTTAAAGTGGAGATTAATGGTTTTAAAATATTTTTCCATTTTTGCACAGAAAAAAAAACAAAAAAAAGCGTAACTAAGTTTGAGGTGGAAATTCTTGAGTGCTATTGATTAATGTACTTCAACTTGACAACGGCTGTCCTCTACTCCAACTACCCTCTTCCAAGCCAATGTAAATGAAAACACACTTACAAATATGTCAGAATCCCAGGCATGATTCACCCAAACATCCTTGAAGACAGCAAAATCATTTAAATGCTGGAGGAGTTTATTGTGTACCCTTGGCGACGTAACACTTCTTTGTGCACCTAAGAAAATTAAAAACCTTTCAGAACGCCATAAATACTTGATAAAGTGCACGTTAAATCTCTTAGGGATGAGAGACTTATTCAGTAATGTGAGATCGAAATTCTTAAAAAAAAAACATCACAAAGCTTTTATTCCGACAAACGGTCAGGAAAATGCCTCAGTCCTGCAACTCCAACAGAACAGAAGGACTGAAAAGGTCAAACGAAGGACTCTTATTACTTCGGAGTTTGATAACTTTTATTCTGCTCTTTGATAACTTTTTATTTTACTTTTACAAAATTTCAATAGCTTTAAGGGTTCAAAAAGTTTAGGTTTAGCCTAAAAGGGACCGAGAAATGTTTGGATATAATTTTAAAGAAAGTATGCCCATTATATCGTCCCAGTCAAGACAAGACTTCACGTGCATGGGAATTTTAATGGAAGGTTATATAATAATTCTTAAATTTCGTCGTAAGTACCAGGATTTTCTTAGAACAGCAAATAGGTCGTAAATATTTTCGTGCCAATCTAAACTCAAAATATATCTCCATTACTATTGGATAGAAAGATGAAATCTCAAATCCTTTTCATATGAAATGATGTGCTGACTATGGCATATCGATGTATATATTTTTCAGTTATTTTTATTTTTTGCTTAAAAAACGCGGGCATATATGTAATACTTGTCTTTCTTTTGAGAACTCTTGCAATGCTCTTTAAAATGAACTTTTTTAAAATCGCGTAGGAATGTTTTCCAACGAATATGCGACATTAAGACATCTTTGAAAGTTAAAAATTTGCCTTTGATTCGATATCCTTTCTCTTGGGACTCTTATTGAACTTCAGAGAAAAGTTGTGAAAAGATTTCTTCTGCACATAAGCATTATTTGTACTATAAAATTCTGTCATATATATATTTATCTTTTAAATTTTGTATCTTCCTTTTTGTAAATTTTATCCTAATGAGAATGTTCTCCCGAGATATTTAAAGGCAGAATCATTCAATTCTGGTCTCGTAGTGCATGTGAACAAAATACATTTCGCTTAATTATGCTAAAGTAAATTGCCAATGTTGCTGAAATCATTTTTCTATTTCTAAAGAGTGTTTCAATAAGAACTGCAGGATTTAAATTTAGCGCCATTTTTTTCTGTCAAACTAGTTGAAGTTTATATTTGACAGGTGTCACCCATAAACTTGTAAAAATCATAGGCCTATACGCTGATCATCGGGAGTGCCGTACGTTTGCAAGTTAGGTTTTAGAAAATATTACTGCGAATGCTGATTTTTGCGAAAAACAAATCTTGTTTTCGGAGGAGGCATCGCAATAAGTGGCAAAACAATCGGTCTATTATGTACCAAAAGCCAAATCGTGTAATTTAGAGAAACAGAAACACATACTGGTCACTGGTCACCAAAGTTATGCAATTTGATGCTCTTAGACCCTTTCCCCTGAAGCTACGTTATTAGATAGAAGTCAATTTTAGAGATAACCGATCGTCGGCAATGAGCCTAAATGTCCAAATATGTGAGTTACATTCAGGGTCTGGGTGTGATAGGAACCTTGTAGATGAGCACTAGGTCAAATGATGTAAAGTATTTCTTTCATACTTGCAGAAAACCCAGACACTTCATAGAATTCTTTGCAATAGCAAAAATGTGGTTTGTCTAACTAAGATTCTTGGACACCTGAACCTCCAAGAGGAGTTTGGAATGTTAATCCAAATTGACGAAAAGAATTGAGGGACGGTTAAGGGCCTTCTAGAGAGAAATCAGACAATCGATTATGATCCGTATCATTTCCAATACAGCCAACAACTGATTCAAAACAGTACGCGAAATTAAGGGTACTGTGGTAAGCAAAATAGAGAAAAAAGGGAAAAAGGAATGAAAAGAGAGTGGGAGATAATAGAGAACCTTGAGGCACACCGGCATTGATATTATAAACACTGGAGATAGCACTGTCAAAAGTAATGCGAATGGTACGGTCAGAAGGGAAATGAAGAGAGTGGTCAAGACTAAATGCTGAAACTTTGGCTAAAATGACAGACTACCAGACTCTGTCAAAAGCCTTCCAGATATCAAGCGCAACTATCTCTGACTTGCCAAAGTAATGAAGGCAATGATGTCAACGCTCAGTAATCTTAGGCGGACAGGCGACAAGAAGAAAATTCTCCTCCGTTTATTCGTCCGAAAAGTAAAGGAATGGTTCAATCCTTACATAGAAGCCTTTTTTGTTTTGAGTTGGGTGTTGAAGCCCCTTAACCTGACAGCAAAGACGAAGATGACAGTATCGAGGACAATTTTGCCAGGATGCCAAAGATGATAACCGAACTTTATCAATTCAACTTGTGTGAGCTAAGTTTAGGCTACTATTAATTGTGGATATTGACAAAATTCGTTTGATTAAATATTTAATATACTGTTAAAATGTGAAGATACCCTGATGGGTGTAAAGTAAGGGACGCCATTTTTCATTTCTCATGGTATAACACCTGGTATGGATTTTCCTAATTAGTTATGCCTTGGTATTTTTTAAAGATTTATTATGATCCTGAATATATAAAATATTTATCTATAATGGGGTACATCAAACAACACTCCGCTGTATTGTCTCCGCGCCTCCTAAGTTACTAATTGCTATTGTGACTGGGATCAACCTGCATTGCATGTATATTGGTTAGCGTTTCACCCTACGGCAAATAAGATTTAAAAAGAAAAGTACTCAAAGCAAAAATAGATTCCAATGGAGCTCAAACCGGAGAAACTTTTTACATATTCAGTAAACAGTTTTAGATGTATTTTTTAGCGGAAAAGGTCCCTAGATCCGGATATAGAGATTTCATGAAACAAAATTAGGAATAAACCCGTACATTTCTCTTAATAGTATTATTAATAATGCAAGTAGGTACGTTTATAATGCTTTGTTTTAAAATTTTGTACACAAGTATCTCAATTCATACCAAATGAACCTCCTCAGGGCAACCACTTTATCAAAAGAAGAAAATGCTATGTATATGGTAAAATGAAAAGGAAATAGTTTATTATGAGCTTTTTTCCGAGAGAAACTATAACACGGTAGGCTGAAATCCTGGTGCTAAAATTAAACAAAACGGCCTATGTTGCCGAGCACAAAAGGAATTTGTGTTTCATTACTATATCGTCGGGTCGCATGTTTTTACAGGCTTTGCATGAAATTAAGTCAACTGACCAACCACCATACTCTCCTATATGGCTCCGTCAGACTGTTAGCTTTCCCTGCCATCCTATAAAAAAGCATTTAGCTTTTACGCTAAAAGTGTTAATAAGTTTTTAGCTAGATTGGAGATAGTTGTAAACAATGGATGGAAACAATGTCCATTACCGAAACTCAAGCAATTATAAAACTCATTATGTTAATATAATAATAAGCGATAAGGATTATTGCACTCGAATGCGCCTGACCCACTTGAACGCAAAAACAACTGCGATCTCAAGAGTCCTTTCATCATAGTGTCCTGGTCTGTGAGAAACGCAGGTATTATTAAAATTGATAAATATTTGTACAGCTGAAAGTGCAACAAAATTGTGTACCTCTTGCAACCTCCCGACATTAAGGGAAAACCAACAGTTTCTTTATTCCTACTACAATTTATAATTTTTCGTTCGTCGAGTTGTCTACACTGCAGACACTCTAATAAAAACATTTTAATTAAAATTACGATTGCTAACGAAGTTATGAAACAAAAGTAATAAATTTCTCCGCAGCATGATTTCCCGTCGGAGCGTAATTTTAAGATGGAACAGAATGGGAAAAACTCCAATTTACCCTGAGTGCGGCATCTACAAAGCACTTTGACAGATTCAATTAAAATTAACTACGCTTTTAATTATAAATTCAAAAGTAAGCATTTTCAGGAATTGTTAATCTTTTTCGCTTCACCCAATTTGAACCTTGCCTAAAACCACAATAACGTGACCAGTACAAAAAAAAACGTTAAGCGCTTGTTGGAATCCTTTGCCTTCTGCTACGTAAACATAATTTGAAAATCCGTTTAAATGGGGTCTTGTTAGTTACAAAGAAGTCATTTTAAGACGTCTGTTTCCCAGATAAAAGTGTCTTATTACACTCTTGGCGCTCCTGAAGGGGACCAGCGAATTAAACGCGAAGCCACCATGAATCTCGCTGGTCTTATAGAAATGAATTTGGCTTATTATTATAATTTACATTCTTCTGCGGCGGAGGCTAAGTGGCGTTATGAGCTGCGTAAGATGTACGAACTCATCGGATTCACTTTAGGGTTATAATCTTCACAAAATTGCCATAATAAAAAGGAGTATTTCAATAAACGTATTTTTTGCGCCTAATTAGGTTATGGTGGGTTTGGTATCTTAAGTATAAATCTCCTGGGCCTTGAAGCCTTGAATGTCACCATGTACCTAGAAAATTCTTTGTGTGTGTGTTATACAGGGGAATATTTAGAAAAAAATGGACTACGACGACAACGTTTGGCATTCACTGATTGGGAAATATACATTTTAATTTTTATTTGATTTCTGTGTCGAGCTGATGTGGTGTTTTGTTCTATACTTTTTTATCTTAAGTCTTAATGAGATTGGGATATTTCGCAGGCTTGATGAATAATTCACATGTTGAAAATAAATGTGCCTTTTATTGAATACATCTGGTTTTCAGAGTTTAGTGTACTAGATCCTTTGGGGTAGCAATCATAGACTAAGCTTGAAGATGATTTCTTGCACGAGTCTTCTTGGCCATTAGACCGTAAAAGAAATTTGGAATGAAGAGATGACGTGCTCACCTCGGAGCAGATTTGGTTCTGATTGGAGCGATAACTAACAGAATTACCTATAGTTCTCCATTCTACATTACTATCTTTTACATCCAAATCAGCTGTGGCATACCTACCAGCCGACGGATTCGTCAATTTTCATTACTTTATGGTGGTGAGGGTTATTTGTTCTGAGGTACTTTTGTTGTCCAGCATTTGATAAACTTTGAACCTAATTTATTGGCAATATGTACCATTTATGTTGGGGTCAAGGATCTATGACTAGGTTATCCATTCAATAAGCTTCTTTTTGCCTCGCGATAAACCTATAGTTCATTTCCACTGTTTAAAGGGTAAAAGGTAACACGATGCCAGATAGAAGACATATCATTGATGAAAACAAAAAAAAGAGCATCGGCCCCAAGATTGACTCCTGGGGGACACCACTACTAACCGACAGAAAATCTGAAGATTGGTAACTAAGGTAAACCTTTTGCTGCCTGTGACTGAGATATGACCAGAGAAGTTTGCGTGCTGGAACCTATGATGAAGTTTGCTAAGAAGAAGACTATGATTTACTTTCGATAAAGTGGCGTGAATTGATCAGCATCGAGTGCTCGATGGGTACCATCGGAGACCTTAGGTAGAGCGGTGGCACAGCTGTGTTTTGGATGAAAATCGGATTGAAGTGAGGTTACAAGATTTTATCATTAAAATGGTTCGAGAGCTGATTGTGCAGGATATTTTCTTTAGAGAAGAAAGAAGGAATGGAAATAGGACGAGAATATTTGGAATTGGATCTTGACTTTAGATCTTTTTCAAGATAAAGAGAAATAAGAAGTTATTAAAATGTCTAGAAAAGCAGGGAACCGATATTTGGTTGAAAAAGGAAACTTACGACCCTAGTTTCCCCAGTTAACCCCGAAGGGAAGATAAATGGTTTCAGAAATGGGTATTGCCAACAGATAAACCAGATGCGTTAATTAGGAGAGTGAGTTGGAGTTACGAGTGAGCTGCATTGAACTCGCCTGCAGTTAATACGCTAGGGTGGAAAAGAGATATACTAGATAAAAACAAATCTAATGAGCAGTAAGTAGAGCAATTAGGTGGTTTATAAACAACA
>QYTT01083578.1:28083-54185 GCA_006980735.1 Dasypogon diadema
GAAACACAACGTCTTTCAGGAAACCCCAAAGGAAGAAGTCTGGAAATGCTAAGTCAGGTGATCTGGCTGGCCAAGAAATAGGTCCTCCGCAGCGAATCCATCGACCTGCAAATTGTCGATTCAAATGGTGACGAACTTTACGGGAGTAGTTAGGTGGTTCCTTCGAAAAATAAATGGTCCAACCAACTGCAAGCCGATAATTCCGCACTATACATTCACACTATATTTCTTAAATTATCCGTAGTAGCGGATTAAAATGGGACACTCTGTATATGACAGTTTTGCTTTTAAAGCTAATTTTAATCAATTTATTTAAATTTTGTATGCATTACTGACCCTGTATTTAAGAAAATGAAAGCCTTTGATACAGCTGGGTAAAAATCAAGTTTAAAATTGCTTATTGAAGCCATTAACAGCCCGCAGTGCCACCAATGTGACCTTCTTCCATCCACCAACCAGATAAGTACCATCAATATTACAACAGTACCGCTAAACTGATTGTCCACATAACAACTCTCTGGAAAATATTTTGTGACAAAATTACCTGGTCTTTGATAAGAGGGAAAAATGTTATGGTCTTAAATGAGTCATTTGCGTGCTTTTATGTTTCCTCCCTCATTGAGTGTTGTCATTTTCCGGTACTTAACCGTAAAATTTCACTGTCCATCCACGTTAACTGGAATCATTTTTACATTAAACGATTCGCCATTTACATATGGCTATCAGGGATACCTGATCTTCATTCCAGGTATATTCATACATTAATTTATTTACAATTTTATCATGGAGGAAATTACTCTCTAATTGTTCTCATAATGAAATGTTATTAGTTGGCACATGTATAATGCGGAAATTGTTGTTAATAGTTTTTTTAATTAAGCTAGTATTGATGTTTTCCTTGTCTTAATTATGGAAATTTTATTTACTTTTCACTATCTAAATAATTTTCATTTGCCAACAATTTGTGGAGAACGCAACAAGCCCTGCAGAAGTGACACATTTCTTTCAACCATCTCTGTATACAGTAGTTGAGTTTTCGAAATCTCTGCTTAAGAATTTCAAAGGAATATTCATTTACAACTCTAGACGAACTCAATAATTTCGTCAAGTTTCTCTGCGCAGCGGGTAGATGGCGGTTATCTTTGTGTGACCTTATTAAATTTTTTATTAGTGGGTGCTGTCATGAATTAAGCCCGAATATCCATAAATTTCTTCTCTTCATTACAAATCGCCTGGAGACAAATAGATACTTTTCTGTTCTTTATTATTTATACAGGGAACCCTTGCTCAACACGAAATTTTGTATCGTGTTATATCAAAACCGTATTAAAGAAAATCTTGTTGAGCAAAATACATCAGCCAAAAAATTATTCAACACATGACAAGTATATGTATCGAAATAATTTGTAATATCCTTAAGAAAAAACGGAATATTTTTAAAGTATTTTTAATGATTTTTATAATCCATGGCATTAAAAGTAAAAAACACAAATAAGATTTTTACAAAAGAATTTGAAAATTTCAATCTTTTACTCATTTTCGTTTTTATTTTCGTCCACAAAGAAACTCTCCAGAGCCATCTCTTCTTGGGATCTCCAACGTTTGTTCTCTCTGTCGTTGAAGTACGTGTCTGTGTGTCCCCGTGAAAATAATTTATAATATAATAATATATATACACTTTATTTTGGTATTTTATGGTATTATTCGGCATAAAAAGCAATATTCCTGGAATGAAAAAATTTGCATGAATGAAGTTGATGTTCAAATAAAGCGTAACAAATTGCTTGTGAGTCATTAAGTTTCTGTACTTCCAATAATTTTAAAATTATTACTTGATGTATAAATACATACTTTTAGATACCAATTTGTAAAGGATATTACAGTTGGCCGCCCCACTCCAATACAGTTTTTTTTTGTCTAAGAATAAGCCATTGTTTCATTTTAAAAGGAAGAGTAAAATATAATTCCATTTTAGATAACTCTAACTTCCATTTATCTTCCTAAATTATTACAACCTTATCTGAAGTTTGATATCTGATATTTCCTGTAACTTAATTTTTATCAGAATGGCCCAATGGTTGATGTTTTCTTAAAATATTCCTATAAAAACTTTACATGTTTTCCTGCCTTTGTACTCAAATTATTCTCTTCTCTGTTCTAAGACGATATGAAAACAATAAAATTCTTCTTCTTCTACTTTCAACTTATTTGATTAAAAAGTTTGCAAAAGCTTCATTTTCTCTTTCATCTATAGAAATTCTGCCTTTATATAAAAATAAAAAGCTTTGTTCTGGAAAATGGGCAATTTTATTTTAGAATGCTAATTTTCAAACTTAGGAGTATGTATTTCTACGGTGTGAAACATTCGTTATAAGTAATTTTAAAACATAATATTAAAATGTAAAATTTTTATTAATATAGAAATTAAAATAGAATTTAGCCAAGAAAGGGCTCTCTTCAGCCAATTATTAAGAAACATTTACCTTTTCGAAGAAAATAAAGTACTGGAATAAGACCCCCGAGCAAAGGGAGGAAATGCTGAATGCTCTATAACTCACCAAACTTGAAAAAGACAAACTATGTAATTTACTTCTGATTCGTGACGAAAAACATTCAAGCATAAAACAACATAGCGTTTCAAATTATATGATCTCTCATGGTAAAAAATAATAATTTCAAGATGACGCCAACATTTTAATTCTATGTCTAATTCTGTTTCCTGTTAACATACTATGTACAATATTTAAAATAAACCTTTGAAAGTTTCACAGAAAAACCTTACATTTTCCTTACCTTCTGCAGTAGATATCCTGAATTTGTATCAGTATCAATTCATTCAGATGAACAGAATTAGCCCCGGAAAATCATCTAAAGGAAAAAGTATTTCGGGCTGCAAGAGTTGCAGTGTTTTGCATTTAAAAGTCAATTGACATGACATAAGAATATGGAGGGAGATGACTATCAGACTTGCATTCTTTTTTATGCCAGTCAAAGGTCACAGGTCACAGCGATGACATGCACTTTGCGGCCCCTAATGCTGTGCCATAAATATTTATCAATTATCGCCGTATCGTAGGGGCTAACAACCAAAGTTCGCACAGTCATTAAGTCTGAAGTAAGCACGAAAACAGTTTGACGAGAGGAAGGTAATAAAGAGGACCATTTGGTCCTCTTCCAAAGCAATATTGTACACAGTCGTTCGGAGGATATCATTCCTCATTAGTTTCCCCAGAAGAGTTTCCGCATTTCTCCTTCCTGGGCCATCAAAACTGTTTATTTGAATGTTTCCGTGTATACTTGAGTTAACTGTTAACTTGGCAGAGGATAGGCAGCATTTAGTAACATTTCCCTTATGAATGGGATGGATGGAAATCATTACACCATTCAACGGAGTTTCTTTTGACTCCAATTTTCTTTTCATTGCGAAAATCCGTGCGTTTTTACCTAAAAACGTAAAATAATATCACCGGGCAAAAATCAGCAGTTTTTCATTTAGGCCCATTTACGGCACTTTTATTACTTTCTAGCACAAGGCACGGTAATTCCATCTCGAAACGCCTTCTAATTAAGCGGGCGCTCTATTCGTGTTGAAGTGTGTGCGTGTAAAGCCATCTGTATTAATCAATGAAAGGGGACAAAGTTGGAGGGGGCTTGTCTTTATTGCGTGGGAAATTTTAATGGGTGTTGTAAGGTAAGGTGAAATAAAATGAGTTTTTAGTACTGTTATGAAATTTTACAGATGCTGTTACCTCGATTTTTGTTTTTAAATCTAATTTGAGGCGTACTGAAAAGAAATTGAAAGGAGGAAGAAGGTCGCCATAATACTGGATACAAATAATTTCCTTCAGTATAGTATCCTCGGTTACAGGCACACAATGTAGCCTGAAAAGACTTAATGATATACTTAAAATTGAGATTCTCTTTTTAACGTTAACAGAAAAAGCTATTTGAATTGAAACTATTACTGGCCCCCACTGCTCTTCGAACCGAAATAACCTAGGGAACAAGTACTGTCAGCGGTTCAATCAGCCGGTTGACCTAATGAAACCTAGGGCAGATACCCGACTCTTTTCTATTTACCGATAGTGCTGATAATGTCGATGTTACATCTGGTTCCTCATCTCCTATTTTCTACTTTCGTTAATGTGCCATTGCCATTGAAAACCGGGGCTGTATAGCTAGCATACATCGGCCTCCTGTTCTCAATCTCGGATTGTCAATCTTAATTCACTATCTCAGTCTCGGATTTTCAATCTTATTTCATTATCATTTTCATATTATCTGCAGATCGTTGGTGGCTTACGGAATAAGGTGAACTACATGTTAATCTCAATATACCTATGACGTCATTGTTGTCGTTGAAACTTGGCTTACCGACTCCTGAATTTGGACGTGGCGGTTGAGTTTGGCTGCGAACCAAAACTCCGAAGAGTGGCTGCATGAAACTATGCAAGAAATGACCGACCTATGGGAGGAAATGGAGCTGAATTAGGATAAAGTCATCAAGCACTTATCTATCTATCCTGCCTACTTGCAAGAGTTTGGTGACTTACTTCTATATAGATTAGCATGTGATCGGTAACGTATACTCCCTTAATATCTAAGGCAGAGTGGATTACACAACCACAAAATCGTATAGATCGATAACCTCCTTAATGTTATTTCCACTCAAATCTTTGGAACATATTTGCGAATGAGAAATCAATAATACTCGAAATCTGGGGATACCGTACTACCACGCCCTGGTCCACTCCATCAAAGAACGTTTCTTTTGGAACAATCAACCCTAGCAATGTTTACAAATACATATCCATAGACAGAATGCAACTCTTAGAAAGGCTTAAACACCTGTGCCTACCTACCGCATGAGAAGCGATCAACTTATTATTGCTATGCTGCTAGTTTTAGTTCCAGTTTTCGAAATAAATAACAATCATCTGCTCGATTGCTTCAACTCAAGATTGCACCAAGGGAAGGCTGAGAATCTTACTCTTTAATACCATCTTTGACGCAATTAATCCTTCATACAAACGGTAAATTAGGAGGAATTAGGAGTTCATATGACAGCACGCTTGGGAAAATTCACCAGAGGTTTCCAGACGGAGATCCTCAGGGACTGGAAACCACAATCTTCGTTGCCTCTAAACCTGCAAATGCATTTTATATAATTTTTAATAATCTGTCCCAGAATAATAGCATGCTTCTAATATAGGTAGGAAAGCAAACTCCAATCAAGGCGGAAAGACCTACGTCGAGGATCTTACATCAAAGAAAATCCCAGCCAATACAACAAATCTTTGACAATTTCGTCGGATTTGAGATCAGTAAGTTGAGGACGGCAGGAATAAAACGCTTCCAATATAAGATTGGACGAACAATGTGTGATGTAATACTATAAATGTTCGCTACATACATCTTATGCTTCATGTTTGGTGACTTTTATTCGAAATTATATCTACGAAAATAACTCGTCTGATAAGTTGCCATCAGATGTAGAGTAATTCCATTGAGGCTTAGCATTTTTTTCTTCTTTTGCCTTAAGGCTAGGAGTTAAGTTCCATGGTACTGAACACTTTATTTGCTAGTTTCACCAGGCAAAGCCGCAAATTCTGTTTAAACCAAAAGAAGTTTTATACAGACTTTGTAAAGTTTCCTTGATCAGAAATCCGGAAAATAATAAATGGCATTTATAGTTGTTCTTCTCAAGTTTGACATTGTTTTAACCACTGAAATATAAATACTTCTGATGAATGAATAAAACGCCTAATTTTCCGTAAAGTTTTCCACAATTGTCTAAATTCGTGTGCTTCTCTAATACCCCAAAAAGTCTTCTGTAGCCAACAATTAAAGCCACATTTGCAGTAGTTGTAGAAATTTTGAGGCACATTTGCATGACAATGCAGCCGCAGGATATCCTTGAGCTTGTTTTTCTGCCAACTAAGCAACTCTAAATTTGCATTTAGACAGGTGAGAAATACCACAAAATTCACTTTAATTTCCGACTTAGCGCAAGTGAAAGCATTTGTGGCACATAAAAATGATTTATGTAATAACTGACACGCCGCTGCTCCAGGGGGTGAAAAATTTGCATCACAGTTTTTGTCGCCACTATCAATACATACAGTATTGTTCGTGGCTACATACGAGGTGTCGTTATGGCAGAGTACTTGTTGTAAACACGGCGAAATCAATATGTAGACATATACCAAAAAGGGTTGGGGAGTTTTTTGGGAATGTTTCCACCGTATGATGTACTGGTGACCTCTTCGTGGTTAAAAATTAATACATATCAAGCATTAAGGTTCAGATACCACGGAATATTTATAATAATTACGTATTTTACAAAACATTGAACTGATGTGATTTCTTCTAAATTAGTGATTAATTCACATTTAGAGAGAGAATTTTCAGGATCTATAGAAGAATGCAAAGAGATTAAAAGTCGTTTTCTGAGGATGTAACTACTTTCACCTTGCTTGCCTTCTTTATTCCCTTTTCGTCCCCGTACGAAGAATTTAGTTATGTTTCAACTGAAAATACATGCCGCTCTACACACTTTTAAGGATTACTCTGCCGGGCGCTTTTTTCCTGACTATCGTATCTAACTCTTTTCCACACCTTCACCAAAAAAAAAAAATTGTTAAAATGGGCCAATTACTTTCTCGATTACAATTCTTAGATATAATTTTCATTATGTGATGCGGGCTGTAATGATCTGCTTTTGGAATAAGTTAAGGATTAATTGTTTTCAATTTGTAATTACAAAAAGGAATTAGGAATTAAAATCTTAAATTCCAAATTGCCTAAAGGAATTAAGGGCTTGATTCTTTGAATACCAAATTATTTTAGTCACCTGTGGAATTAAAACTGAAAGTTGGAATTTTGAGAATTGTATTGCATAATTTTTGTGTTTCTTGAATTCTTTCTCGTGGTATTCCTTCGACTTTGATCCCCTTTTAAATTAAGTGAGTTACGTACACATTTAAAAAGTTCGAGGACAGAAATGAAACTTCGATTTAATAAATTTTTATCCTTTTACGCAAATAATAATAAGCGAAGAAGAAGAAGATATTGTTGTCTTTTTCCAACCTTTTGCAATGTTTACCATTTTTTTGTAGCCTCGGTGTTTTGATGTGATAAATAATGCAAGTTCGGCATTGATCCTACTTTTAATCTGTGGAAATTTAGTAACTTAGTAACGCTTATAGAGAAGAAATAATTTAAAAAGACTGTAGCTGTGAATGAAGCGTAAGAAAACTGTGTAGCATTTCATAGAAAGATCATAAGATACGAGGGTTGTATGATAAATACCTGGTCTTGACAAGAAATAAAAAACATTATTATGTATAAAATGCAAAGCGTTCCCCTATCCGCCACCTGGGGACGCGCCACGATGGGGGACGGAAAACCCCACACGGGGTTGTATCCTACCTAAAAAATACGACTTCCTCAATCCTTCAAAATATATCACCTCATCGTTTGAGGCAAATCTTTGCCCACGGATTTCAGTTAACCCTTGCAATAACCGAGTTTGTGGACAGTAATAACCACGTGATGCCCTAACTTTTAAGTATTGCGTGGCCAACTCAGACCTTCTCCAACGCTAGCTGGTATCTTTTATGCGCATTAAGAAGTCCAGCCCTGACCACTAGTGACTATTTTGAATTCGCCGAACTCAAAGCAAGTTATGCAGCGCTTTGCACAAAAATCTGTAGCGCACTATTTTAATAGTTTTAGTATTTTTCATTCTGCTGAGAATGCAAAGGAAATTTAAACTCAGGCCTTTCAGGCCTTGGGATTTGTTACTTCTAAAAGCCAAGAAATCTTTGAAAAAGCATCTTTTCCTTCGAATCCTGTTGAAATGTTATCGTGGATGCAAATGGTACCTGTACTTCAATTGGAAATAATTGTTAAAAAGAATCGACCTAAACTCTTTATAGAACTATCCGACTTTCATATAATACAACCTAAAAATTTCCACGGAAAATCGCCCACTCATCTTATCTAAGTGCCAACAAGCTCTCAGGATCATAAACTCCGCCAAACTTAGCGACCTCATAATCAAGGAAATTTAAAGCGCTCTTAATCCGAATAGGAAATAGATTAAATTTCTCGCAGCCCTGAGTTGTGGTAAAATTCTAGCAAATCCTCTGAAAGAACAGGAAATCCCACTACTGAATCCCTGCCTCGTGAAAGAACAAGGTAGCCATTAGGATTGCGAGAGTAATGCCGTACAAAACGTTAGTCTACTGCAAAATTCTATGCACGTTCTAAATTAAAAACTGCACTTTGAGCAATTTAGAAGTAAAAGGGCCACCTACGTATGATAGATGACCTGACGGACATCAGAGTAAGGCCATACACTCTTTACCTTCCAGCACTAAAGGCTTAAAAAATTTCATTGGGATTTTCATTTAAGTAATATGAAGCAGGAAAGATAAAGTTTTTTTTCTGGAACATTTATGTGATGTGATTTAAATTCATATCAATAACAAACTTACAATGAATACGAATGGTATGAAATTTCTCAACTTGGTACAAGAATCTTCTCTGTTCTAATCTACATCTCTACATAGTGCACATCACTTCAATTAAAATTCCCACATCCTTGGTATAAATTCGAGAGTGGGATCAATAAATCCTACTTCTCCAACAACTTAGTTCTCCAATAAATGAGTTATAAATTCTCCAAACAATGTGTACCACCTTGGTTGCACTTTACTCTTTCGCACCGTACCCCAGTCCCCAACAGCCATGTGGAGAAGACAGTCGGAACAAAGAAGCCCTGGGGCTCTCGCGTTAAGAAAGTACAATAGAACTTGGAATTGAAAACTTCTAGTAGTAAATTATGATCCGGGCAAAGTTCCATCGTACAAGTTTGATGTACAAATTAATTGACAATTAGTGATTTGGAAGCTCTCAGTCTGTAAAGTTCCACACTACACTGCAGATCGTCGAGGTAGATTTGGGAAAACTCTTAAAGCGCATTATGGCTTTAATCACTCTTCTGTGGGTTTAAATCTGAGGTGCATTATCGATTGCATTGAGGCGTGTTTAAGATTCGGTTAACGCACGGCATTCTCGTAAGACCAAGAGTATGGTAGTATATGTAATTTGTTATTTTTACTTCATTGATATGTTTAATTTTCAAACAACCTTGTTTTGTTAAAAAGCAGTATTTACGTTCTCATTACCACACCAAAACATGGAATAGTTCAGAAAGGGGAGACAAGAATTTACATTCAAATTTGGAGTTAAAAATATCTTCAGATATCAATTTTAAATATTTTGCAATATTTATAATAGTAATAATGAGTTTCTCGTCTAGCCCAGAAGGCACACTTATCAGCGTGGAACTAAGAACCATTTACATATCTCACATTTCAAAAAAAAACATTTTAAGATTAGGCTCCCCGAAAAGCATGCAGACAAGTTACTGTCAATAAGGTTAACCAAATGACCATGACCAAGGACAAATGAAAACGGAGAACAGTTAATAATGTTAGCAGACAGTCAACCGATAATACGACCAAATAAACAAAAGAACATAAAAGAAAGCCAAGAAGTGCTCAATGTGAACACTTTTTCAAAGAGTTGCAAAACCATATGGAGGCAATTCTTAAGTACATCCTTAGATACATCCAGATCAAAGCGCTCCCCAATGCGGTTAACTGCCATAGACAGACTCATGCTTACCGTAGTTCGTCCAGAAGAAGTTGATATGCAGAAAAGGGACATAATTCTCAAGTAATTACTCGCCTTAAAGGACACCGTACCCCGGAGTTCTGCGGAGGCGATATTAGCGTTCAAGAGCTGGTGAATGAAAGCTATATCAGCAACATTGCGACGTTATTCCAGCGAAACCACACCAATATAATTAAATCGCTCGTGATAAGGTGCCCTGCTGTCCCAGGGCGAATCACCAAGCGCAAATCTAATGAACTTACGCTAAACCGATTCGATACAGTCAATATGCATGGCATAGAAAGGATTCCCACTTGTGATGCATATTCAAGTAGTGGTCTGAGGAACGAGTTATATAATGGCAAAGAAACTTGACGGGTTTCACGTCAAGGTCGACAGCAGATTGTACACGAGGAATGCTCTCAGTGGCAAATTTGTAGTTATATTGTACAGTATGGCGCCTCATCAAATATGACATAACCGCACATATGGCTATGTTCAGCCCCAAGTTATTATGTCCACACCAGGAATAAAAAATACTGAAGTCCCCTTGAAGAGAAACGCAATCAACGACATCGTTGATGTACGAGATAATTTTTATGTCGTCTGCATAAATTAAAATAATGGATTGCTTCAAGATATGTACGATATCATCAACGGAAAGTATCAAGATGACTACCCTGAGGTGCTGCGAACGTATCCGTTATGAATCTAAACCGAAGGCGACGAAAAAGCACTTGGTATGATCCATCAGACATATACGTTTGAACCCATCTCAGAAATAAAACCGGATGGCATTGGGCAGATCATTGATAAAACAGGCGATAAGCAGAGGACCTAGCGTCCATTCCTGGGGAACGTCACTAGAGATGCTTTGCAGTTTATACATTGAAGTCTCCCTCTCAAGTAGGACCATATAAGCTTGCCAGCACCTCTGGTAGGGTCAAACATCTGAAAAAGTTAATCAAATAAGGTATAATGATCAACTCTATCAAATACTATGGAGAAGTCAAGTAAAGTGGGGGCAGTAGTTAAATGGTACAAATGTGCTGTGCCCTAAAACCTGACTAATGCTGAACCAACAGGTTGTTGATGCTTACTAAGCTATTGAGATTGAAACGACAAAACTCCTCGCAAAATCCCTCCGGTAACACTAAACTAAAAGAAGCTATTGATTGGAATAAACAAATCAAATTTGTTATTTTTAAGCTATCTTTTCAACAAAAATATAACAAGTGGAAACATTGCGATTTTTAGTTACAGAAACGCCTTTCCATTGAAAAATTTCTCTTTATCTTAAAACCACATTACCAGGATTAGGGCAAACATGACAAGCCTACTCGTTGGTAAACTTTAGACCCTTCACCCACAAGCGATAATCTGGAAATTTATATTGCGGTATTTAATTAAAAGGACCACCATGATGCCAATTCATGGTATAAGTCTCACTTGACCTATTTCTGTTACTGCTAACATTTTTAAATTTTAAATAAGTACGGGATTTTCCAGGAAACTCTCTTTTTGAAAAACAATCTCTTTTAATATTCACGTGAAATATTCAGCGATAACATATCGTCTCTCATTTACGTTGTTTTACAAATTTTGAACAAATCAAGAAGAGTAGGAATGAGAATCCCGATAACACCCTGTTTATTCATTCCATCACCCGGTAATTTTGCTCTAGCTAATTATGCTTTGGTAAGTCCTGGTTCAACAAGTCCTCACTAAAAATAGCAAAGGAACAGTGAAAGCGCAGAGTTAAATATTTCAATTGCGATATTTCATTGATAGCGAACAGAACAGCAGTTTCAAACTCTTCCTTCCCCAGAATTTAATTTCCTCCTTGCAAATTGCTTAATTAAATATTCGTGATAAGCCGAATTTAAATGTTGTTCCTTAATTAGGACAGAACAGGGCTGTACCTAGATGTTTTATAGCTACGTTGTTTAGTCGTTTAAATGGAACTCGTAAAACCAAATTCTGTAGAATTGATTTGCATGTCAGGGCAGTTTGTTATCTAAAAAAATTCTTGAATATTTGAATTAAAATTTTTATTGCAACAAAAAGTGTAAGTTTTAAAGGGGCCTACAAAATAGGTATGAAAAAAGAAAATGATTTTAACGATATTTTAAAAGCAAAGCTACTGAAATCTTCCAAAGAATCTTTCCGGTTATGCCCCATAATGAAGATACATTGACGTATCGCAGATTTTTTACTTTCCAGCTTAACATATATCGTGGTTAACACTTAAGGGATACCACTTCAATGTGCTGCGCTTCAAGTAGCCCATCAGTAGCCTGTACATTGATTTTAACATAAAGGATGGCAGCTTCATCGATCTAAAGAATTTCGCTCCCGTGTAATTCCGTTTCCCTGGTTCCAGAAGCAAGAACACCTTAAATTCCCCCCACTTTACCAGTGAATTTTTTTTACCTGTGTATGCCGGTATTTCCCGAACCTATGGTGCAATAGGCTACCTGCCCCACTGTAGTAAAGTAGAGAATATTCCATATATGCCTGAAGATTTAATTGACGTAAAGCATGGCAGCGATATTCCTGATATTTATTTGTACCCAGATGGGGTACAAAGGATGGGGTGCATTGGAATTACGGACGCTTTCGTACCACACCCACATCTGCGCTAGAAACTCTTCTGCAGCTGCTATCGCTTGATCTCTTTATGAAGAAGATAACAGTGGAGGCGGCACTTGAGATGTAGAGGGATGGTCGATGGTACTCGTCAATGACTGAGTATGGACATAGTATAATCCTGGTTAATGTAAAGCAGATCAAGGAACTTATGTTCCTCAAGGACATACATGTTCAAGAGGGTCAGAATAACCGAAACGTTTCACAGGACACTTATCAGAGAGATATTTTTGTATTCATTTCAAAATCTGGCAGACTTAGATTAATATAGTTGTTTTGTGTTGATTACCGTTAATGAGTGCAGGATATCTGAGGGTTTCCTAGATAGGTAACCGAAAATATGGACGGCTTCGTATGCGGTGGTTTGACGATGTGCCCAAAATCTCAATGCCTCGCAAGGACCTCCATAACAGTTGATAATAATTCCAAAATAAAATATTGTCACAAAAATTTTAAAACTTTCGTCATCTGTATACAGAAATGTCTATAGTTGCCAGAAAGCAAATTGAAAATGGGCTGAATGAACACATCCACCTTCATGAAATTACAAACAGAAAAAAACGTAGAAAGTGATTTTTTAAATATAGAAAAAAGAATCTACCGAAAGTCCGAAAATCAAAAGAGGTTCAATGTGTGTGTTATCAAATAAAAAAAGATTATTTCGTGAATTTATGTGCAGATACGAGTGACAATTTGATGAGTTGAAATTCGCTCTACCTCTCAGAATGCATCTTTTTTTATTTATATGAGTGATGCACAAATAAAGTGCACTGATAGTTGTAAGGAATTTATTTAGGATAAAGTTAACAAAGCATCTTGTTTATTCCGAATTCATAAGTAAACCGAAATTTAAGAAAACAAAAACTACACTTCTCCATTCCTTCCATACACATCTAGTGATACATACATACGTATGTGATACGTAAGCAGAGCAAAGTTGTAAGCATGCTACGAGTTATTTGATATGTACACCCTAGAATCAGTCAAATCCATTTTTGATTGTGGTACTCAACTCCCTTGTGCTGACAACGTGTTCTTTTGATGTCAAAATCATGCCATATCTGATCAATAAAGAAGGAAAAATTTATCACATAAGAAAGGAAAATGCAAGAATAAATTGAAAAGTAATGCCATGACTTGTCTACACCTCCTTAAACTCACAACTTCAGCTGGTTATGTGAAGCTATGTTAAAAGCCATTAAAAACGAGTACAAGGGCAGAGTAATTAAATAAGAAATGTGAAAGAATATATCGGATGCTGGAAGTAGGTTTATTACACGGTACTTACGAAAAGGTCAAAAGCTATAGAACAACATAATTCCTGAAAATATCTTATACTTTTCCGAGGGAATAGATTTAGTCTTAACAAACAATGAACAAAAAAGGATGCTATAAGAATTCTCATCTTGATTGCTTCATAACCAATAGTTTGTGATTTTCGTTTATAAACGCAACCTTTTGGGCACTGCCAAGATATTTAATAATAAGAAAAACTTGGTGCAGGTGTCTACGCCGACCTTGTAATGAGATATGTAAGTGCTAAAAATAACTATAAGGATACATGTTCCTACTGCATGTCTTGCTACTATTCTAATTAAGAGAGAAGAATGTCAAGCATCTTCAACTAAACAGTAAGCTCCTAATATGACATTTGATTGGCATGTTTATGAAAAAAGGGAGATCTATGGAAAAGTGGTACAACAGTTTTCAAGTCCTACTAGTGGCTTCTATTTATGGACGACGGAATACAAGACTTTTGGAAGAGCTGTTGACTAATTATAATTATCATCACCTTCTGGGTTAAATTGAAAACTTTAATCCATTTGTTAAAATTAAGGGAAGATTTTTCATATACGAAGTGATTCTTTCCCAACCCTTTTGAACTTCTCAAACGGGAGATGCTGAATTATAAAAATATTCAACACCTTATTGTAAAGATAGAAGTTCTATTGAACTGCTGCAATACTTAAAAAAACACTTTATTTTGTTTCTATTAATTTTAAAGCTCTTTTCTAAAGAATACACTTTAAGGAAGACTAACAATGTCAGACCAACGATCCTAAGGAGGTGCCAACATATCAAAGATTGTCTTTGGATGTAAATCCCGTAAATCAAGAGACTAAGGTAAAAAACGAAAATAATATAAACAAGGTGAGGCAACAAGATATCTGCAACTTATTTCATGTGTGGTGGGGGTTAATAAATGTTTTACTTGCAAATTTTATTCGGATTAAAATTCCATTCTTGTCAGAGTATCTTTCATATTTTTATGAATTACATTATTCAGATACAATATGGAGTGCCCACTAAATTCTCAGATTCTTAATTTCTAGTCCCACTGGATATGTCCTTGGAGCGGAAACAGCTTTAATGTACAAGATTGTATAGGATTGCCTTTAAATTTTATTTATTGCCAAAACGAGACGTCAACAAGACAGACGAAAATGTTAAGTCGATAGTCCCGAAAACGTCGGCGATGGACGGATGGATATTCCGGGCAAGGTGAACAATGCAACGCCGAAGGGATAAACGATCTGCCGAACCCATGTAGTTCTACCTGTGCCACCATTTAGAATTTTGCCAACTTAAATAATATAAACAAAAATTCAATGGATATGCCTCAGAAAACTACGTAACTAACTTTTTGTTGGGTTAGAGAAGATATAGCAATCGAAGGGAACGAAAAGCCGAGACGGCTCAGATATATATAATATATAGAGGACGGTGGACAGTGGAGTTCCAAGGCAGAGAAACATATCTCGGCATTAGGGAATTCCAAATTTTTCAACACACAGCTGGTTCTAGAAAATTCCTTCCATCAAACTAAGAAATAATCTAGAAGTTCATATCTGACTCGAATGGTCCAAAAATGTATGGACGACAATCATCTGCTCCCGTATGACTGATTCTTCTGGAAAAATCCACACGACCAAGGTAGGGCCAATACATCAAAACGTTACCGTTCTGAGCTGGTCGATGCCTTATTGTTAGCACAGGTATTAAAACGACAATTGCCACCTAAGAAATAACATCACCCATCATAATTGCCTGATGTGTTTCTGATACAGTATTGGAATGGGTAGCAAGAAATCCGAATACTTTCCACACATTCCCCCAATGCATTAAACACGTTTGATCAATGTAATGACAATGATCAATACACTTTTTCTCGTTTTGATTAACCGATTAGAATCCATTAACCGGTTATTTATTGCTCCGTCGGTCGGTTAGTAACCAACTATCCTGTCCGACTGTGGGCGGGTTATCTAATTTTCTGCCGGTTTTGATGTTGTTTTATAGCTCTTTTCTGGTCCTTCGCCATGCACTTTCCTTTCTGAAGTTAGTTTGTTGCTAGCATTTATGTGTACATGCCGTACACTTCTCAGAACTTTTATTTTGAAACTTAGATTATAAGTCTCAGAATAACTCTATCAGAAATTTTATGAAAATTAAATGTATATTTCTATACTTAATCATAGTTTATCCATGTGATAAGCTTCAATATTTCTTCCTATTTTAAGAACATCGCCTTAACTCAGGAGACAACCCTATAATGCACACTGGACAGCTTAGGCGGAAGGAAAATTTAGGTGAAAGGAATTGGGAAATTTTTCAATATTTTGCTTGATTTAAATATCAACGCTTTTTTGTTGACTCTATCAAAGGCTGCTCTTCGGTCAACGAAAACCATTTTACGTCCCCTATTTCCCTTATTTCAAAATCTGCCCTGAGTTCCGCTCAGTAACTCATTCTCTTCTACGAAGCCCTCCAATCTAGTAGGCATCGTGCCCGAGGTTGCTCTCAAGAAGGAAGCTCTATAGTTACCCACGTTAGCAGGATCACCACTTTTGAAAATAGGGAAACATTGATGTTGCATTTTTAAGGAATTTTCAGAAGGACGAACCATTCTTAACTAAACGGAGATTCTTAGCAATTTTCGAAAAATATTCCAACTTTTCAGACGTGTAGAGCTCTTTTTACAATTTGTTAACTCTAACATAAAACGCGGAAGATTATTTTCTAGCTTCTGCGCATGCACTTAGTAAACCAAAGCCATATTTTTTCAGCCTACATTTTAGCCATCCAGCTGAGGAATATATTGTTATGACATCATTCACATTATTGTTGCTCCGAAAATTATGTCCTAAATTTACGTCCAGCTTTTCCTGATAAGTTGCAGTTAATCGAGTTGACTATTTAGGACCTGGAGTAAGCTACATTTTGTTTTTTCTATTTTGTTGAGAGCGTGATAAAAAAGTTGCTATCAGCGGTAGGTGAACTAATAATTCTGGTTATCGATCTGTAAATTTGCACAAAATCGTTTGCAGAGCGATATTAACCTCCAGTAAAGGTGAAATTCCCTTCGAGATCAGAGGTTCTTCATTCATTTTCAATTATCAGTTGATATTCCTGACACAGAACCAATTCTTATTCACCTACATCTGCTATTTTTCATCTGACCTTTGGATTTTCTTTCGACACTGTTTCTGGATCATTCTCCTCCATGTAGATTTGTGCCTCACCCAATCGAAAATTCCAATCTCCAATAAGTAAGATACTAGTTCCACCTATTGTAGCCAGTAGATTACTTAATTTCCCAAAGTCTTCATCCTGTTTGTTACAATTGATATATAGTAGTACAATGACTTCCTACGCCTGATATCTAAACGGATATATATGATCCATACTGATCATGTTGAAAGTTAAAGTTTGACTTATCCATTTTGATCCCAAACAACATTCTACCACTGATTCAGTATATGAGTATTCAATATTCTAATTCGAAATCTCATGAACCACAAGCCCACTTAGCTAACGATGCTTCGCGTAAAAGCTCAATAAACCTATTACGAATGCCAAGCTCTTGCAGGGGATTTGACTAAACTTGTCAAGTTTTTTATTTGATCGTATACAGTATCTAAATATAAAAATACAAAACTAAGGAACAATACAAGTTTTAATTGTAATCTGAGGAAAATCGATCAGTGGAACAATCTGCAGTTTCTTATATCAACCCTAACAGAAATACTAAGTGAACGCTGACCATAATAAAATTTACGTTATTAACTTTCCATTTGCTGTCCATTTATTTACACACGAAATTGATTAAATCATGTCTCTTCTTACAGAAGGAGCTTTCTTATTTCATTTCTTCCTGAATTTCAAAATAATTATTCCTTTCATGTTGAAATCTAGTTAGCGTGATTCATTGGCATCACTCCCTGGCATCAAAATACAAAAATGGCAAATAATTTTGTTCTTCTTGCGCCAGAAGTATCCTACATATATACAAAAATTATTACTCCAAATTAAACGAGTTCCCTTGAAAATGGACGAGGAAAACACCTTTCTCAAATGTTATCATTCAGCACTTATTACTCACTGTTATTGTCTTAAACAGAAAAGAAAAAGCGCTAAAACAACTTTCTAAGTTAATACACACTGTGAAAACTTTTTAATATCAGAATCACGTTTCGGAATAAAAACGTGTCTTCCGGAAATGCAAATGAAAACGTCTAGCACAATAAAAGACCCTCCGCGATACAGCCCACTTTTTAAAATTTTGCACAGTTGCTTGCCTTCATCCGCTTTCATCAGGAACTCGAAAGCACACTTCCTTACAACTTTTTTAGCGGATTTGAAACAATCTTGGTATCTTGTAAACAGTTTTTATATCTGTACTCATCCCCACGACGAGAATGTAGAAATTTGTATTCTTTTAGGTATCTTCGTTACTCTGTAGATTTCATTGCCTAAATAAAATAGAATAAAATTCAGCATTAATTACGGGCTTATTTTGTAGCGTATAGTTTTGCATAAAGCAAATTAACGTATCTTCCCACTCGAGGGAACATAAAAGGACATTAGGATACGGCCGTCTGTAAATGGTTACGAAGGCGGAAGATGTAGAAGTAAGAACTCTCCATAGAACGGTGAAATAAAGAATATACTAAGTAGTATCAAAAAATCTAAAAAAAAATATATCTCAAGAAAATTAATGATAAACTGCAAATCACACAAAACTGTAGAGCTACGCCTTTACCAGCTCGGCTACCGGTTACCGGATTTGAATATCAAGATACCAGGGAAAATTCGAGAGATTCAATACAAGATACTACATTCCTATTATACCAGATATTTCAACTGGTACCCACATAGAATTGGATGACAAAGAAGACAACATGTCGTTAAGACCAGGTAAGGATTAAGGGTCTTTCTTTGTAAGTCTACTTTTCTTGCGATAGTCCGCTAGCGAAGTGCCAATTTTAAGAAAAATTCAGGAGTGTTTCGATTTCGACAGTAAGACCATCTCGTCAGCATGTTTTAAAATCAAGGCGTACTGCTAGGACCCAATCAGCTTGCGAAAGCCCTAATCGGCAACCGGGTTCAATATCAGCTACCAAAACGACATGCTGAATAATACAATCTCTAACGGAGTTATTTAAGTTGGCTTATTATTGAAATCGTGTTACCAGCCACACTTCGAATCCTTACCTCGGATTTTTGGCCCAGCTTGGACTCAAATTTCAGAATGGATGTGCCGATAGATAGTTGAATCGATCAATGAAGTCGTCGCGATTGTGATTGTCGAAAAGGACGACGACAAGGGCGTAGAAATTACAGACGTACTAGCAGTGGATGTCCTTGTGCTTGACTGAAACGAAGCGCTTGTCATAGGGAATGAATCACCAAAGACCTGATGAACGAAAGAGGTTCCGCTAAGAACCCTTTCCAACTCGACTAGCTTGCAAGTTTTTTTACGGTTTACGGGAATACTTTACCTCATTAAGCAAATATTTTATCGAGAAATGATCAAAGAGAAACACATTTTATATCATATACAAGGCCGAATGAGGACGATCCAAAATTCCTTGTCCCCGATGACCATTATTCGAAAACACAAAACAGATTAGGCCAAAGAAAAGCACGTCTCCATAATTCATCTACTTTCTCATTCTACACATAAAAAGAAGATATAAGATGTTGCGTGTTTTGAATAGCACCTTTTTCGTCCCTTTTGGTCCCAAATAGAATCTTTCTCATGCTGCAGGTTAAAAATGACCAATTATATAACGATAATATTAGAAGTTTGGAGATTATCTCTTCGCTATAAATATGCTCATATTCTAGAGAAACCTTTTCAAAATAAAGGTGAACTGTCTTTTGCAACTCCTGGTAAAAACAAGTCGTTTTCTCGAAACTTATCCACGTTGATCGTCGCATAAAATATAAACAAAACTCTGCTGTCGAAGTATGCCTTTCTAGCACAATTCTGAGAAAAAAGTCTGACCCATTATTTTAAAATGGAGTAGGTAAAAATGCGAGTCTGTAAACCTAGGGGATTTCATAGTTTTCTCGGAAATACAAATTTTTTCATTATAAATTGTGAGATATTCCTTGAAAACTACTTGAACCCATTCTTATTTTTCCACGATAAGTTAATTCTATGGAAATTTTAAGAAACTCTCTTATTGTTCCCCAAATCCATTCAAATGAATGTACAGCTATGAAAACATTTTCTCCTCGTTTTAGTGGTAGGTTTTTCCTTGAATTGTTATTTTTTGGCTACTATCTAACTACTTTTTTGGGGTTGTTTTATCCTTTTTTATCTTTCATCTCTTTGGGGTTGTTTTATCCATTTTTATCTTTCATCAAATATAAATGTAAAGCTCGTATGGCAAATATCTGTTAATACGTCGAGCGAAATAAGTGAAGAAAATTTTAAATGCACCTACGATTAATATTACAGACTCTATACACTGCACTCCTTCTGCAACCCTGGACGTCGAAAGTCACCATTCCTGAGTGGGGAAAAGAAATACAATTTGCCTACCACCGCTGTGTATGTATTGTGGCGAATAAATTTATATGTCATTCCACAGGTTATATCGGAGGACATTACGATGTTAATGTTGGAAAGATCGCAGAGTGAAAGTGGAAGGATCTAAAAAGATTTTCCTCGATAGTCTTTATCTCCCCTATGACTCCTCGAACAATTACCTTCATCTCCTCCGCTCTCAATGGAAAGAACCATCAATTATGTGGCCGAAAGCAAGCTAATGTAATGTGACGCCAACACTCACCACTCCGTTTGGGGTAGAAATGATTACAACTAAGGCGGAAGACTCTTCACGATTCTATAATAGCTACTAATTTTATATAAATTAACTATTTATACAAATCCCAAAAAACAGACTGGGAGGTACCTTGCATTACAATCTTACACATTCCGACACGAAGCCGCTTACCCAGTGTGCACGTGGAAAGGAGGGTTGTCGTCTCTGCATTTATTGACTCTTATGGGTCCCATAAGAAGGACAAAACAAGACTTCGAAGCCCCGTTGTTAACGCATCACCTTAGGGGGCAAAGAAGGATTATTCAACATTGGCACGATATTGTATTTTATCACCACTGCAACTGATTTTCATGATGGACGATCTTCTGTGCTTGCTCACGGGCACCAGGAGTTATTCTCCATTTTTTTCTATAGAAATCCATGTTAAAAAACTAAAGTCGTCAACGTCTTTAAGACTGCAACTTAATAGCTGTTGAGTACATTCAGATCACCTATTCCTCATGGATTCATTAAGTTTCTGCGAACCAAGATACCCATTTTTGGGAGGTCATGATTATCTCGGAATTCGGCCTCGGGATTCCATCCAAAGTGGATTGAGAATTTCATTCTGTAGTTTGTTCTCTGACGCACCTAATTTTCTATACGTGCGGATCACAAACTGAGAAGGAGTGCAGATGACTTTAAACTTTGAAAAACACCCTTCGGTCTTACGGGCGGATATCAAAGCTATTCTGGAGGAGAGCAGACACCATCATAACCTGCATCTTCAGGGGTTTAGTCCTGCAATCTGCAATCTGCACAGACAACAAGGTAGCTGACGAGGTAAGGTAGCAAAGGACTGCAAATGTACGCGACATAGCCTCCTACCAACATAGGATCGGCCGCTCGTCCACCAAATCTAAATCCACCAAAACCTTGGACGTTAAAAATAGATGCCAGAAGACAGAAGGATCGAAACCAGTATGCCCATCAGCTAAATAATCCATTAAAGATCTTACAAAAATCAATCGAAATAGATAGATAGGTGCTTCAGTCATTTTCTTTTCTACTAGCGTAATTCCAGCACTCTTGTATTCTTCGCTAGATAACTTCAGCCGACACGTTGGGCCATGCACCACCATTAGATGCCATTGCGACCGTGGGCCATCACAAGCCATGGACACCCGACAAGTTAGAACTACGCACTGGTCAGGCCTTTAGACCTTGACTGCTGCTAGTCATATGAAAGCTCATAAATTTTCCCCGACGATAATCAAAGAGATCATACAGTAGGAAATAACTTCTAGGCCAGAGTACTCCGTAATAAGAGAAAACATCCATGAGGGTTATATAATTACTTAACATAAAAGTTATTCAGAAAAATATTTGCTCAAAATAAAATTATAACAGTAAAAAGATTCTCCATAAGAGATGAATATCTAGTCAGTTATCTAAAAATGAAAAATCTTTTCAGTGTTATTTGCTCATAACAAGTTGCAACAGTGCCAAACTATTGAATTTTCCCTTTGCTCCACTTCTAAAGACCTGAGGAGATTTATACAGTCTTGGCAGGGATTTGCAACTGATGATGGCAATGATGAGTGGAACTTCTCCAAAGGAAACAATTTTCGTTTACAAATGCTCAATATTCGCAAAAATCTCCAGTCTAGCTCCATCATGTATCACAGACTGCAAGTGGAAGTATTCACCCCTTGGGCGCTAACAAACAGTTGTTATAGTTTTATCATTGATTTTGACAAGCAGAAACTTTATCTGAGATGCTGCTGGTACTTTCTTCCATGTTCCATGACGATTCTCTATTTGATTCAACAGCAAAGCACGAATACGCAAGCAAGCGTTTTGCTGTCTATAGAACATTTCTCTATGCAACGCGGGAATACTAATTAAATCGAAACTCCTCTATCCTATGGCGTAACATCCTCCGTTTTATGCAAAGTCCTTTGGTTTATATAATTCACCTAATTATTCATAGTTTCAATTTCTGCGTATATCATCTGTGCAGCCCAATTAAATGGAAAAGAGGCAGTTATATCTAATTTCGAGAGCTTTTGTGTCTTTTATCATTTTCACATACAAACGAGTTTTGTGAGTGACGCGCACATCCTTTAGGTTGGAGAAAATAAAAATGGGGAAAATCAGCTAAGGCTCGCCTCAAATGATCCAAAATAAAATTATTTGCAATGTCATAAGAAACATTAGCACACACATGGGAAATTTATACTTGTTGCCTCCATGTACCCTTTTTTTACAAGTAAGTTGCATTTCATGTTTATAGTTTAAAAAAATGAAACGGGCTAAGCACTAATAGTAAAATGAAAAAAGAGCCTTTGGAAATCGCGATTATGCTCCCGTGATGTGCACAGACGAAAAGCTTAAAGAATTTGAAATTATTGAAGCGGGATTCAATTGATATGTCATGTCATTGAAATGGATAAAAATAGGGAATTGGACAGTTCCGAAGTGGTCGGATCATTGCAAAGACGATAGACGAATTGAAATAACTTGATCTAGGATGAGGTGGAAATGCGGCGTCGAAAGTTGCGAAGAGATCAGACCAGAAGCTGGTACAGTACCAGAATCTGAAGATTTGCTAACTTAATCTCAATCACGGTAGGGAAGCAACAAATGTGATGCTTTATTGCTTTGTGGACGAAAAGCTCAATATTGCCATGCTGCAGGAGCCCTGGATCTACAAAGGTGGTATCAAAGATCTGCTGGGAAGCGTGGAAATGCTTAACTACCTGAAAGCAGAGTAAGAGACCTCACCGTAGTGGGGGTGGGTGCGCAAAGTGGCGCTTTTGTAACCGCTTCTGTGTACTTACCTTATGATTCTACAGACCCCTCCAAGGCTGAAGAAACTTGTGCACTATGGAAAGAGGGAAAAACATGGACCGATCACTGGGTGCGCTGCTAACTCGCGCAAGACAATGTGAGGTATCACGGATGACTTGGAATTCCATGCAGAGAGGATTTCCAGCCTGACTCTGTAATTTCCTCTCTGAGGCATCTAATTTTCTACACGGATGGATCAAGAATAGAGGAGAATGTTAGGGCGGGCATCCTCTGTGAGAACCTAAGGGTGTGGATGGCATTGCATCTTGAGGAGCATACCATGGTCTTCCAGGTGGAGACGAAAGCTATACTGCTATAATATTATATGAGTACCAGGCCGCAAAGGCATTTAAGGTAAAGAAAAAGCATAGATTGCAGTCCCTGAGGAGAGGAGTTACTCGTATTTCTAGCTGGAAGAATCCAGAATATTGCTAACAGGGAAACGGGGCTAACTCTCGTCGATGGCAGACGGAGTGAGGTGATTGGTGTGATGTCTCTAAGAACATGAAATAGAAAATCAAGAAGCACATTTTATTTCACTACCGTTATTATACTTAGCTATCCGCTTTGAGCCAGGTGAGATATTTTCCGCTCAAACACGTACAAGCAACAACATAAAACCGAAAACGAAATTCGATTGGACTGCACACACTAAGATGAAATAAGTATGCAGTGTAAAAAATTCGCGACTGTAAAATATTATTTGCGCAGGCGTGAAAGTATAGTGGACCCGAATTGTACGAAAAGGAAGAAGGTGGGGCAACTGAAGTTAGTGGAAGATAGTAATTTCCGACAAAAACAGCTAGAATGGTAGCCTTTCCTTGTCTTATAATAAATCAAAAATTTAGATTTAGAATCTACTAAAATCAATTGAATTGCATAGCTTTGATTGGATATAAATTACTTTGGTTTTCATTAATACTACTGCATACCATCGTGATAATGAGAGCTACTGGGAACGATCCTATTATTAATTTAGCTAATTTGTGCTCCACTGCATTATTTTAATTATTCTGTTAAAAATAAATTTTCAGTCCATAATGTAGAGAGAGAGGCTGTATGTTGTAGGAAAAATTGTTACCCCATATTTATGAATGGTGTACAATTTCAATTACACGTTTAATTGCAAAAACTGTTGGAATATCTTTTTGAATATTTGGCTCAGTTTAATTTATACACATACTAGAAGCTCTCATTAACACATTACGTGAAGAACAAAATTAACTCTATAGAATAAAATATAACTACATACACTGTGTAACATTAAGAACTTTAAATAAGGAATAAATTGAATACAAATGAGTAAACAAAGTCAAACTGAGCATCATAAAAAAATTTGTGGACATTTGGGGTTGAATGCAAAACCACATCTCTGTTTTGTAGCTACGTGAAATACTGGAAAACGTGCTTTGTTTGAATAATGATTTAATTTTTCACAAAGTAAAACCCACTCTGTGTATACGGCCAGATGACTAACATTTTCCAAATCAACCTCAACAATGTTGATGTGGTTTTGTGTAACAGATACAAATTGATAGCCAATACCAAATGATTTATTTATATCAGAAAAGTTAACGATTATTGTAATTAATTAATTCAAATCAAGCTATGCAATATCTATTGACATTCACCACGCTCCTGTTCCCAAGTAATTTTATGGTAAACATTTTTCTTACACAACATAATTATTATGAGAAACGAAATTAGAATTTGCTGGCTTTCAGATTTTTTACTTCTGAAAATTTATTTTGGCCAGTTTAATTTTCCTGAGGTCACTAATTTCGAAAATGCCAAGACGTGAAATTTTCAAGGCATCACCTAAAGGTGTACAGCACCGGACCATACCATTATTAATTACCCCATTCCACAGAAAATGCGACAATCTTTAAGACAATATATTCCTTTTAACGAATAATTTCAATTCTCAGTACACCTAATAAACTAAGAGCTTAAAATCGTCCAAAGTTGGCCAAAACATTTATTTTTTGCTTCCCATAATCTTTCGAATAGTTAGACTTATCTTATAAGACAAAAAATTATTCAGGTCCGAGAATAGTGCTCTGCGGAACGCCTGGCGTCTGATCAAATATGGATAAGAATGAAACCATTGAATTGTGTCTTCATCAAATCCCAATACAGTCATTTTCTTTAAACTTATGTTATGTTGAATGTTATGTTATGTTGAATTCTTTAAACGCTTTAGAAAAGTCCGTGTATATGGAGTCCACCAATTTACCTTCATCTAATGCGGTGGATACAATGTCTGTAAATACCATTAAATCCGTGCTGATGGTTACTATTATAGGCTTTAGTTGATTGTAAACAATTTTTTCAAATACTAGTGCTAAAGCATTTGATATCGACATATCGACGATAATTAAGAATCAATTTAGGATCTCCAGTTTTAAAAATGGGCGTAATAAAGCAACCTTTTAATATCTGAGGATATTTTTTCTTATCTATTGAGTTATTAAATAGATTATAGAAAAGAGCAGCACATTTTCAAGAACAAGTTTTTTGAAGTTGGAAAATGTCTTGTAATGTTCTGGATATTTGGTTTGAGTGTAAACTCTTCTATATTTTTCTTATATAAACAAACTTATATAAACAATAAAACCACATGGTGCTCATCAGTGTTAAGGCCCACGCATATTTATCCCACCTCTTTCTCCAATTCTAGCCGGGGGTAAACATTAACTCACCTCGAAAATGCGTAACACTTCTTTAATACGATGAGTCATTGTGTCAATGATCGGCATTCTTGATCTAGATCTATGTCCCATTTCACTACTATAATCCCGTGGAAAACACTTACGTGCCTCCATGCAATTGCCTAGACTGCCTCAACTTAAGCCATGA
>QYTT01083579.1:0-10278 GCA_006980735.1 Dasypogon diadema
ACAGTAAGCCTGGGTTTCCGACGTGCAGAGGAGCAATTTTTTTGAGAATAGACTGTTGCGCAGCGCTGTATCTCAAACGAAAGTGACTTTGGAGTGAATTTTGCTTTTATCTGAACGCGAGGAACATTATTTGCACAATTTTTTTTTCTTTTGAAAGAAGAAAAGCTGCGCCCTCAACGTTTGATTTGCATCTCAAACGAAAATTTCCCAATTAACATTTACGGTGTGACCCGGGGAATATGCCAGCAAATTCAGAATTCCAAGAAGACGGAAGTAGAAGCTCAAATTCATCATTGTCGGCTAAATCTTCTAAAGTACAAAACAGCAGGTAATTTTCGATGTTTCTTGTTTTTTCTTTTTGGGATTTGTTTTCGTTTCTGTTTTGTTTGTGACCTCTGAGTAACCGCACAAAAGAAAAAAGTTTGTAGAAATTTATTTTTCCGCCACCACCCGATTTACTCGTCCAAAGTTTTCTTGTTTTGAATTGATTTTTCTTGATTGATTTTCTTGATTGCGATACCTATAACTTTATAGACAAGAGGATTTTCGCTGAAATCAATTTGGAGTGAGTGAGTGTTTATTTTTATACTTCATTGCGTTGTTTTCCTGCTAAATCTCCCTACTCTAGCAGCTTGCACTTGTATTAGGTTGTTGTAAGGCTTCGGTTTTTCATTGAAACCAATTACACTCCAAAGAATTCAGTAATTTTAACAACTTTTACAATCTCTTCTTCCCACAAGTAAAAGCGTCTATTTATATATGAATTTATCTGCAAACGACGGTCTGCCTTAAGGTTCTGATGTGGGTACTGTATTTGTTATCTATGGGAGTATACACGATTGCGACAAATTCTTCACTATTCATAACATTATTAAGATAATCCTCCAGAACGAAGAGCTTCTTTTGTGTCACACCACCTGTCCAACTTTAGCAAATGGCACTCTTCACCTATCCCATCTGTACTTTCTTCACTTTTAACAATTGGTTCGATTGTAACGAAATGTATGCCAAAAGAATAGTTCATATCTTTGCCCCGAATGCAATAACAGCAAAAGTTAGAATCCTCTTCACTGCCGATGCTTTAGTAGACACGGGAATGTTGGTCTTTAAATTTAAGATAGTATTATCCGTATTGCATTTTACACCATCTCAGAATCCATTTTTCCCACAAACTCTCCTGCAAGATCGCAATGATAGAACGCCTTTCTCTATCACTTTGACCAAATAAGAATTTCAGCTCTACTTCGATTCTACAGTAACCCACAGATACTTTACTTTGGTATCAAAATAACGCCTCTGATTTAATTAGAAACACTCTTTCTGTTATATCGGGATTACCCAAAATTTTTGAAGATTGATTCCCAGTTTCATTTTCCGAAATCACTCCTCCATTTCCCCTTTCTACAGATACTTCATGCACTTCTTGCAAAGCAGATGCCTATTATGTCCAGCCTTGACAGTAGGCCATCTGTCACAAAGGTATTCAAGAGAGCAGAGCACATTTCTTTGTCAGTTTCAATATGATTGAGAATGAACCCCATATATTTTCCTTTTATCGAATCAATCACTTTGTAGTGTGTACTTGTAAACGTTTTTCCAACTAATGACAGTATGCCTCAGGGTTCGATCCTGTTGACAATTTTATTTCTGATATTTTTTATTTTTCCTTTCGCTCTGTTTTTTTTTGTTGTTTATTCATTTGATATTCTAGCAAATTCTCTCTGAATCTAAATCTGAAGTAAATCAAGAATCATGGCCAGACTATATGTCTGTCTGTTCGCAAAGTAGGAGGTCGTTACTGTGCAAGAAATGCAAGGTCAAGTTCAAGATTGCAGATCTAAGCCATTTATAATTGGCACCATTCAACTATCCATTAATTAATATTTCTTAAAAGATGTTCAAAGTACCTACCAGCGCTATTGTCGCCATTATCTCCCCCCTCTTCATTCCTTTGTTGAACATAAACCCGCGCTTCAACAAATTTGAAATTTCTAACTTTGGCTGATTGCTTTCCATTTTCATGTCTTTATAGTTAGCTGGTTAGTTTCCCAGGTAATTTATAGTTCAGTCGCGGTAATTAAGCATGTGGGCTTTGACAGGGCTGACTATAAATTAATTTTCTCAAATTTCCCCTAAGTTTTTGTCGGCATAATCTATACGAAAAAGAAAAAAAAAAATCGAATGCATTTTTGTTCTCTTCCTGATTTTTTTTGTGTGTAGTTTTTATTCGTAATCAATCGCCTGAAAAAGAGAAGTTTGAAACAAATTAGAAAATTTATGATTTTTTTTTTGTAAGGGTGGGACCACATATCGTGTTCTGACGTTTTTTTGTTTTGTGGAAATTTAGAATTAATTAGATCAAAGTTTTCGGCTATTTGGAGCAAGGAGACCTCTAGGCTTTTTCGTTTTTTTAAATTTAAAGGAAATTTGAGATTTTTGCGCGTGCGTGTGTTTCTCAGAGGAATTTTGTAGTTTCTTTTGTGTTAAATTAAAAACAAAAAGAAACTGAAATTGGGTAAATTTGTTTTGCAAGCGAACATTGGAAAAGAATAAATTGAAGAACCCTATTCAACCCCAAAAAATCATTAGTTCAACTAATGTTGTGTTTTACAGAAAAATTCCACACATGGCTCTCATTGTAGCTTTTTTCCTATTCGCCAAAACCAGGAGTATAAGATTAGAAGGATATAACTTGGTCTGTAATATCTAAGCACTTGATACTGAGAGATTTTCCCTATTTCCGAGAATTTGCAATCACAAATGAAAATCTGGGAAAATTGCCCATTTTATGGGATTTCGTGATTTCCAAGCGAGCACATTAAATATAGCGCGGTACAGTGTCTGCTTAGGATGATACCCATGAAATATTCCTTTAAAGGGTTTATATAAAGTGTGTTAATCTCCTGGCAATAATCCTTTCTGCGCTGCTTTCTGAGAGTTATTTCTATGTTTTAAGATCAATTAGCAAATCATTCACAGCCAAGAAACATTTACCTGTCCCAGCTAGGATGAGGCTCTCCTGATCTCCACAATATACTTCGTCTTGAAAGAGATTTTGTTCTTGATCTGTATCTTTGATCTTTGGAAAACAAGACGAGCAATTGTGCAGACTTTACTCGAGTAAGGCTTTCTTATATTTGAACGCATTGTTCCCTGGTATTTTTCTGTAAAAAGTAATCCGGCTATTTCGATTTTCTATGATTTAATAAATAAAGACATGTATTAAAATGAAGCTTAGTACATGTCTTTTAAACCCGATTAATACCTTTTAGGGGTATCCTACGATTCACGCATGTGCAATAGTGTACAATATGCTTGGTTTTGCCCCGCTTTCCTTTTAACGAGCGCACTCCACACAATTTATTTTTTTAAGCTTAAAAGGTAAACCTTTATAAGGTGTGTTTTTAGAATTCCCAGAGGAAGTTCCAGGTTCTATGTTGCATTATTTCAAACTACTATTCTCTGGCTATTTCTGACAGATATATTTTGTCTAAAAAACAGCGACTAGGTACCGAAAATCTAATTTCACGGCAAGGATCTGTAATGAGTACCAGTACCAGTACCTGGCCCTGGTTGAGAAACTCACGAAATTTGATCTGAGACAAAATGCATACATGCCTCATAATAGATATGAATATTATTTCTTACGATTGCCTTTTTTTACAATATTCGAAGTGTTTTTATACTTGAAAAATCATGGCTTTAATTATTTTTAGTTGTACCCGAGTACAGAATTCTAGAATTCTGCAGAACACGATCCAGAGCCAACTTCTATACGAGGGTTCATTTCCTTACTGATAACTGACGATTTCTGTATAGGCTCTTATACAACAATTCACAAAAGTTTATTGTTGTTCTTAAGAGAACATTCTATGATGTAGACGACATCAAATCCGAATTGTTTCATATTTTGTTCAACTATATTCTCTTTCCAAACCAATTGATCGAACGAAAACTCCGCACCGTGATAAAGAGTTGGTTCTGTGACCACCAAAAGTCGAAAGGTATCAATTTCCAGCTCCATAGGACATTCAATTTCGACATGTCCTTATTAAAATTGAATAAGTACCGAACATATTGGTTATTTCTCGCCAAGCTTCAGACACTTTACTCCTATTTCGAAAAAAATAGTAAAGCATGTCTGCTATGAAATTTTCTATCGTTCGTTTTAGATGTGAATAAACTGAAAGCCAACTTGTCTACCTTTTTTTTGAAACACCAGGCCTACAGCTCTAAAGCTAGCCACGCACAGTAAATCATGTTGATAAACTTGGTTGACGATAAAACTCAACCAAGTTGATCAACACGCTTCACCGTGTATGTCCAGCTTAAGAAATCATTTGATCGTTTCGATGTGCTTTGAAAAATGTTATTAACTGCCAGTGCCATTACTCATCTGTGTGATCCTTGATCAAATTTTTGAATCGTTGCACAGAACAACGTTTTTTCGGTTTGAAGATCAATTTTTTACTTTATCACAAAATTTAATATAATGCATCTTTCTTTCTACTCTTGTGCGACGAAACCGAACCTTTTCTTCTGAACGTTTAAAAGGTATAGTCATCGGTTATCGTATTATCGAGGTCCTTTGATGCTTTGATGGAAGTTTAAGTCTCTTCGCCGGCCGTTGTCCTCGAAGGTACTTTCGTTTATAGTTTTTGGGTCGTCCAGTAGCGCATATACTGAGACAGGCGTTTACGATGGTTCCACGGTGGTTTTATCCATGTCAAATTGTGCTTCAGATGTATTCTATCACACACTATTTGTTGATACTGTTGAGTAGAGATTAATACGCATCTCTACGTCCATTTTATTCAATCCTTTGATTACTTTTCTCCGTTTTTCACATCTTTTGAACTTACTGACAAAATGCAAGGGAATTTTCGTCGAGTTCACGAAGTATATACATGATTTGCCTGTTTAACCTATCAAACGAGATATAACAAAATGTCGTTCAATAACCGTTGTTTGATATAAATGATCAATTTCTATAGTCAAATTGGTCAAACATCGAAATCATTCCTGATTTTCACGCATATTAGCTATTGGACAACCGTGTTGTGTTGTAATAGATAGTCATAATGCCCCGGAAAAGTGTGTTGAAATACCAATTTCAAAATTATAACCTCCTCCGAAATAAAAGTGGTATTCAGTTATTTTTGATTGAAATGTTCTGGTCATCCCTAAGATGAAATATTTTTGAGAATTTGGAAAAAGTGTGAAATAAAATTTGCTTGTGATGTTCTTAGATTTATTCCCTAAAAATTTCACACAAAAGAGGCAATTATTTTTGGGAAATTCATAGAAAATAGGGCAAAAAAATGAGGTTAGGAACTTGTTTTTTATTCTATTTATTTTGTAACGCGAAATTTTCGGATTATCCTTATTTTTCGTAGCTGGCAGAAGTCTTGTTATACATAGGGCTTAGTATTTTTCATAAATTTCGAGTTTTTATTCTATTTTTTTGCATAAATATCTGAGGCATTAGAAAAACACTTCATATATTAAAAATTTAAAAGAAATTCCAATTATTTTTGGTCATAGAGAAATATTTTTGGGGCAAAATGAATAGAGTTCCCTTCGAAATCAAAAAACTTCAACTTAAATAGAAAATTAAATAAATGCCGCGTGTCATTCAAAAAAAGCCACGCGATGGCGATAAAATGGCGGCGGCAATCATTTCGCCGGTGATAACTCCTCTATCCGTCGATATGACTCAGTCATCATCGGAGAACTTTAAATTCGCTCCACTACATCCATAGTAAGAAATTTGTGAACATCGTTGCTATATTCCTCCAGTCTAGAGTCGATTGATAAAGTTCAGCAGTTCTCGCCTATGGCGTACAACCACACAAGACGAAACAGCAAACGAAAAGCTTCTTTATTCGAGAGATCCGGAGACTACGAGACCCACGTCTTCTATATGGCAACTATCGCGTCTTGGCGTCATCATGCATCCCCTGTCCGCCCAGCCCTGCTTGTTATCCATATACTACTTGTTTTCTTGTCTTCTCTAGTTGAAAGCTCAACTCTTGTTGATAAGAAAGCCGAGCGAGAAATCTCTTCCTTTTGGCTGTTTTGTTTGGAATTGAAGTGGAAATGTTGGTGTGTTTGTGAATGGAACCAGAGCTCACTATATAGAGATTCTTTCTATCCAAGAAATTCACTGCTCAATCTCACGGTTTAGTTTTCCACGAAAAGCTTTTTTGTGGTCTATGACTCAATTTTTTAACTTTTTTTTTGCGGAATCTTGCTTTCACTCGAATTCCATTCACATTTTGGTTGAAAAAAGTGATGAAAGGAATAAATTTGAGGTGAGCATGAGGTTCTTTTTTTTTCACTTATAAGATGACTATTGCGGTACTGCATAAGTACAGAATGGTCAGCAGTTACTTACAAGAAAATTAGTTGCTCCGGAAAAATAAGAAAACTGGTTTGGTGTACATCCTTGCTTATCACAACAGAAAGGAGCAAAGAAAGGTGAAATGCAATCAAATTATCTCGTCTCTGCGTTTTTAGTGGATTAAGAGTAAAATTATTGTTTGGATCTCACATACAAATTCATTGAAGATCAGGGTTCATGTCACCAATGTACGTTGTTGTCCCTGAATTTAAATTGACCGCGTTCGAATCGCCAACGTGTATTGAGAACAACAGCAGTGCGAGAATAGAACCTTGTGGGATTCCGGAAGTGAAACGATTAGCAATCCACCGAGTCAAATGCCTTAGAGAAGTCTTAGCAAAATAAGAAGAGTAGCTTCCTTAAGATCAATATTGCATGTTTTATGTGTTCAGGCAACCTAACTAGAGCCACCATTAAAAAAATAGACCCCTAAATATACACCATTATCATAGAGGTCCATTGTTTATCCGACCGAAGGAAGAAGTTAACAAAATCCAGACGTCGAAGGGGGCTTAGCGGAGGCGGTTCAGCAGCCATCCAGTTGACTTGAAGTCTATGGATATATAAAAAGGGGTAAAATACAGGGCAACTTAGCCTCAGACTTAATTTATCTCAAAGCCAACATAACATCCTCGGGTCCGACTTCACAAAGGTACAAATGTTCAATGTCGACGAGATCCCTATCCATTGGATCCACTTTACGTCTGAGAGAGAGCTCAGAACTCCGTCCACAACGCTGGATTAAACACAAAATAGCTTGGTATTTGTCATAGTCGTGAGGTTTTAAGGTACATGTGGTCCTCATTTGGGTGTTCTCACAATTAAATAGTGCGAAATCTAAAGATGAGCTGCTTATCTATGAAGTAATGAACATATGTACACTACTAGACATTTCGAACACGAATGAATTTTAACATAGGGATGCCATGGGAAATCATGCATTACTCTCTGGTGCATTATTTTTTCATTGATTCATTGAAGAAAATATAAGAAGCGTGTAAGGAAGGAACAAAATGGAATGCTTGACACTTTTAATAAAATCCGTGTGCATATATCTATTGCCATTTGTTTCTAATTATCATCGATGAAGTTATTCATTACCGTGTTCATTAATGGCTCGATTTCCTACTGGGATAGTTTGTAATGCACACTAAATTAATCTGTTGTGAATATTTTAAACCAGAGTTGTGTAGGGCGACCATATTAATTTCCTTTTTTATGGCAAACATCGACAGAACAGTGGATTATTGCAACTAAACGTCCCTTCGTCATCAGAGGAGGCTTAGCACCGGGCAAGCTCCCGCTCCCGTATTTCATTGCATATTTAAATTAGTCTAAGACAATCTACAGGGATTCCATTCCGATTTTTCTCAAGCAATCTAAGCAAAACACAAAGCATCCCGAATTTTAAGATTTTTCTTTCTCTATGAAAAATGTTGGAAGTATCACGCAAACCATGTAAATAACCTCAGTATGCATTAATAGTAGTAGATAAAATTTTGATTGATGCTCAGGCAGACCTCTTCCTTTCATGAGGCAAGAAAATGTGGAATAATTGTGAAAAAGTTCAAGGAAATCGATAAACTTGTTGACCTTCCGTCGTTGTTTAGGCATGGGAGCAGCGTTTCGGTGGGAAATTTCAAGAAAGTAATAAACTTCCCAAATTTGGTACTAACGTGTGACACTATTATTGGGGAAAGTAGTCATAAAATCGCGTAATTATCTGTAAATATCTTTTGAATGAGTTCTGAGTTTTTTGCTTCATATCCAACCCCATCAATTTGCTCTCGAAAAGCAACTTCCAATTAAAATTGTCCTCCGTAGATATTTTCCACTCAAGAAAATCTTAATGTTTCTCATAGATCACTTGAAGAACTTTCACACTTGCACATTTTCAAAATATCAACAAAATCTCAGTTCCCTATTGAGTCCGGACGAAGTGGCGAAACAATTTCAAGCAATCTCCAGTAATTGCACTCCTTTGAGTGAGTAATAATTGAACGAGCAGTGAAAATTTTAATAATTAACACACCGTAAGAATGTCATGCTCTCATTTGCAATGATCATTTGCTGGAAGACGTGCAATTTTCATTTGGAACAAAGAAGCCGCTCGGTGTGGCGGAAAGTCAAGCACCACCAAAACGAGAACCTCTTCGGACAGTTTGTCATGTTAAAGACTTAATTGCAATTGCACCTCAGGCGTGGCCCCCAAGCCCAACCACCACCGGACACCATCGACCTCCTGACGTGTGCAGGACGGCTTAAATGCATATTCAATTGTTGCTCGCATTGCACTTATGCGCATTCTTCTTCTTTTGTGCAAAAATCCCATTCAAGTGCACCCAGAACAACAATAACAAAAGAAATTGCATGGATGCGCACGCGGGGCACACAGTCCACTCCACTCCAGTCCAGACCAGTCCAGTTCAGTCCCATCCCGAAGGAGACTTTCGGCCCGAGCCCTCTGGATCCCGTGGTCTGTCGGATTGTGCTCTGCAACAAAAGAAAAGAACCAGAAACGCCACACCACACCACAAAAATCATGACAGCTGCGGAAGTTTTGGGTACGATTGCCGCACCGAATCACATAAAAATTGACATTAAGCCCCACGGGTGATGTGATGCACTAAGATGCACTTTTTTGGCTTTTTTTTGCAGGGACCCCTACACATTGTTGTTGTTGTAGTTTTTACATCGTTCAACTTCTCTTGATTTCTGTGGATTGCGGTTTGTTTGTGGCGGTGAAATTTTTCGCAAACAGAAAGCAGCGTCAATGACAAATTAAATCGCCCGGGCCGCAGCGATGTTGTCTTATTTGTGTTTTGTAAACAAAAACGGGGTCCCTCCGGTGCTACGGTCTTTTGTTTTTGGGCGTTAAGGTGACTTGTAATCTTAACGCCTGTGCTGTTCTGGAGGATTGTGGATAACCACAGACGCTTGAATGATTTCTTTGCAAGTTTTTGAAAAACAGTAGTAGACCTACTTTTCCAGATGTCACCCAAATGGATATAAGCGCCAGTAGGAAAATAATAACAATGATCAGATTTTGAACAATATTCTTTTCGTACGAGGTTAGTTTTGTAGATGTTTCGACCAATTGTCATATGTTGGTGATTAAATGGTTCATCCCTTGTAAATCGCTCTTCAAATATTGAAAAAGAAACTTGTGATTTTAGACCAATCGCTTATATAATTGGTATAAATTGTCGGATACGACTAAATTTGGTCTAAATTAGTGTGGATTATTCTTATTCCACAATCTATTAAAATCCGCCCAATTGTACCACATTTATCGAAAAAGCACCTTCTGTATTGGTGTTGATAAACTTCAAACCGCCCCTCTGCACTAATTACTGTTAAATTTAATTGAGCCACTCCCATAATATTGATTGATTCTTTTTCCATCAGCATTACTCCAAATGCATAAGATTTAGCTTAAGGTTTTTTAATCTATGAGGAATAAGAATACAATATACCGTCAAAAATGATATTCAGGTGGAAATGGTAGTCAGAATAATACGTTGGCATTTCAAAATATCGATACTTGATGCTATCATCTCGTTACCAATAATAACTTTATCTAAAATACAGGGACTCCTACCAGTTTTCTTTGCCTGAAGCATCAATTTCGAAGAAAACTAATCAAACCCAAATAAAAATATCCTTGCACTACGAATGCAAGAGGTAATGACTTTATAGCCTATATCACAACTGCTGCAGACTATGAAACTGGGGCGAGCACCTTATGATGCAAAAGGTCAGATTTTCTGAATAATGAAGAAATTTGCACCGTCGATTGTAAAGTTTTTTGTTTTGGTCACTATACAATGGATCCGATTGAATATGTGTAGCCCCGTGACGAAAGGGTTGCTGTA
>QYTT01083579.1:10298-22836 GCA_006980735.1 Dasypogon diadema
TGGAAATGGTAGTCAGAATAATACGTTGGCATTTCAAAATATCGATACTTGATGCTATCATCTCGTTACCAATAATAACTTTATCTAAAATACAGGGACTCCTACCAGTTTTCTTTGCCTGAAGCATCAATTTCGAAGAAAACTAATCAAACCCAAATAAAAATAAACAACCTTACAAAGAATTGAACGCATTGAAATTGGTACTTGTTTTGAACGATGGAAAGCCTCCGTCGAATGAGACGAAATAGATTTTTCTAAAGAAGAGGTCAACGTTAGATTACTAAACGCAAAATAACATCAGATCTTCTTCTATAAAGATCATTCTATACCAGCTCAACATCTTTGGTGGCAATACAATGGGTTTGTTCGCGTCACTGCACCTTTTATACCACTTGTTGTACCAAATGTCTAGCAAATTGGTCTAAAAATTGCAAAAAGACACGAGCAGGTCTGAGGGTCTATGACGATGGCGTAGTTATTTCGATGCCAATACTAGGTACAACCAATTGGTAGCCTCTCAACTATATAAGTGCACCGCGAATGCAAGAGGTAATGACTTTATAGCCTATATCACAACTGCTGCAGACTATGAAACTGGGGCGAGCACCTTATGATGCAAAAGGTCAGATTTTCTGAATAATGAAGAAATTTGCACCGTCGATTGTAAAGTTTTTTGTTTTGGTCACTATACAATGGATCCGATTGAATATGTGTAGCCCCGTGACGAAAGGGTTGCTGTACTCAACCAAGGAACAATCACATTCTGCAGAGTGCTGCTGCACATACAAAAAAGGGGGAAAGCCCAAATAAAAACAGTCCAGTACATTGCATCGCTGTGCAATAAAACTCAAAGAGGTTCGCTAATTTCCATTGTGACCAGAGGAGATGCTGTTGAGATTACAGCAAAAAGTCAGAATGGAAAAGAAGGGAAATCTGAGATCATCGAGGCATCAACAAGTTGCATTACATCTTACCTCCGAGATTATGGCCATCATATTATCATGTATGGTGCATACGCACACCTGGGGGCGAACAACGAACAACAACAACAACCGTTGATGGAAAGTGTAAGAAATGACGACGGTAGCCAAGCAAAGGAGGTAGACTGATCTGTTATATTATCACCCGCTATATATCGAGACTGCAACTGCATCTTTGGCACGAGCCACTGAGCCACTGAGCCACCACTTCCCATGGTGGAAAGTGAAAGACCGGAGGGACAGGAGCTACGCATTTAACTGCGTGCATAAAGTGCATCGCAGGCGCTTGAAGTCAACCAGTTAACTTGGTCCAATGCAATGCATCCTCCACCAGGAGGTGCATAAAAAGTGCAGGCAGAGACTGGGAGAGTGCATGCGCGCACTTTATTCTGGTGCAGTGGACTTCAATCACGTGTCACCAAGGTGGATATGCAGCTCGGATTTGCATTTGAATGGAGGAAAAGTGCATCAAGTCAGTTTTTTATGAGTGGTCTTGGGTGTGTAGCTGGCAGTGTTGCATTTTATCCAACCTTCGCCAAATGGTTGGGTGGTGGATGTGGGCGATGCACTTTTGGAATATTCGGATTGGTTGCATATAATGAATGCATGCGCAGAAGTTGCATTAGTCACGTCCTTGCAGTGGCTGGAGGATAAGTGGATTGGTGGTGCATTGCCAACAGTCCTGGCTAGACGATTCTTTACTTCGTCCTCCTCAAGGTGAAATCACTATGACCGGGGGTTCTTACGACAGTGAAAGTGAATATTCCAAGGACGAATTTCGCCATTGTTGGCACCTTTTTCTGGCGCCTCTAACACCAGCACCCCATAATATGAGGGTTTCGGGTTTCGCATTGACAAAAATACCCGCAGGTGGTCGTTAGTAGAAAGCATCGAAAAACACTTAAGTTTGCTTGCCTGCGCCAAGATAAGACGCACAAATCGTCGTCGATTTAGGTGCTCCCACACTTGTGTAAATTCAGAATGATTACGCTCCGGCTCCCCGTAACACCTTGCTTCCCCTGATAAAGCGTCAAGAAATAAATATTGGCAGTTCGTTGACGCCTTGGGTTGCCAGAGACAACCGTGGGTTTTGTATTGCAGGGTGATGCGTTTCATCCATGTTTTTTTTTTCGCGTTGGAAGAAGGGGGCGGAGGGTGGGTATGGTAGAGTAGAAATCAACCCAAAAGCTAGTGCAGTTAGTGGTAATTGGTAAGGCAGATATACGAAATTTTCGCGGTGTTTACGCTGGAATCATTAGTCATTACCTATTTTTAACCACAAGTGACTCTGGAAACGATTTAATTTACTTTTGTGCACTCAATGAGGCGTCATTGCTGGGCTATTTCGAAATTAATTGAAATGCGCAATTTTTTATTGCTAAAATAAGACGGAGTGATTTTTATCAGTAATAGTTATTTCGAGGGAAGTGTAGATATAAAGACGAGAGAACCTCAGATTTTTGAAAAATTCGCCACGCCAATGACCCTTGTTAGTTTGTTTTCGTAAACAAATTTGATGTGGATAAACGAATCTCTAGGAAATGTTAGAAGTATGGGATTGGTACTCAGCAGTTGTATGTGGCTCTATTTCCGAGTCCCATTCTTCCCATATTAAGTGTAGAACAATGTCACTAGGAGCACAATTCAAAGATAGATCCACTTTACTCCATACCTGAGTAGCTCACTGTCTCCTTGTACTCATAACACATGGAGTAAGGGGCTCTAAACTATTAACCAATAGAAAATGTATTCATTACTTCATTAATGATTGCCATTCTATTTTGTTCCTTTATTCTGATAGTCGTGCGAGGACTTTCGCTCAGAATTGAGAGGTAAACAAATGAACAAGAAAACGCAAATTTCTCGGACAATATCTTTTTGTATTACTCAGTCATTAACATTCTCTGTTACCTTACCCTTTGCATTACTATGTCATTGATGGTAACAACCTCTGTTATTCTTCGATGAAATTATTCATTAACGTGTTCATCAATAGGTCGGCTTCCTACTGGGTAACTTCGGTCATTCCCTCTAGCACACTATTAAGTGTGGGCAATGCGGGCAGCTTTGTGGGAAGAGGAGCCCATTAGTTTCCTCTCCATGGTTTTGTGTTTTCACACTACCTCGTAGAACTAATAGGTGCACATGCTGTTGATTTCATGAAATTTCCAGAAAAAGGCGTTTTGTGTTTGAGTCAACACCCGAAGAAAGAAGCCTCTTAACACTGAAGCCATTAGCAGAGCACAAATTCTCGAAATTCTACTTTTGTTTAATTTTATCATAGTTCCCCTTACTTAATCCGGAAAAAGAACGGATACCAGAATTTCCTGGGGAACCCTAAAAATCACAACGCCTTCTCCAGCTCGTACATAATTCAAACGTACTATACTGGAAACTATTACGGGGGGTATCACTAGCACTTGGCACAAATAACTTCCGCAATCGAATCCGAACATAAAATACCTTTCTAACGTTGCCTTTGCCCGCGCAAATAGATAACTCGGAAGAACAGGAGCTATTTTCAGAACCTTAAAGACTTTATGCACCCAAAACAGCACCATCCGCAGGTCACATCCACGGAATACTTCATACTTTCGGAGATATTTCCGGAGATTTTTGCCCCCTTCGTTCAATTCATTGGTGTTTTATAGCAGTATTGGGAATTTGAAGGGAGCGCGGAATCAAAAATAGGCGACACTTTTTATTTTTACTTGAAATGTCCGCCCGGTTGAGAAAAAGGCAACAACAACTGAAAATGGGGGAAAAAACCTGGGAAATTAGTGCAGTCAACTGGTGAGGAACACTTCACTTCCACTGCCAACGAGAAGCTAATTAAGGCGATTTTTGACAAAAATTGTGTGCACTTTGATGCTACTTGGATTCCCGTCAACATCAGGATTGTGTATTGACTTCTGAATCCCCTGAACCTACTCCATCTAATGGTAAAAACAGGAAAGAAAAAAAAATGATTCCCATCCTAGCTCCATTCAAACATGAGTTCAATCTCTGCGCGACTGTGTAATTCATCCCCCTTGGTTTGTTGAGCTGTCACAGCTCAACGTGCGTCTTCCTCGAAAATTCCCTTTTTCTTGTTGCACGCGTTGTCAAAATTCTAATGCTATATATATGCTGCGTACGGCTGGTATTTTTGTATGCTCCTGTTTCAGAATAAATTAAAAGTTTGCGCGATGCTGGCGCGCACACACAGGGCTCATGGGATATAGAGCGCTTGCCTACATCCGCTGGGGAAATGACAAAAAAATTGAATTTGTCGGTATCTGACAGAAAAAAGGAGCTGGGAGCCGACCAACTACTTTGACGTAAAAAAAGGGATTAGAAAAAAGAAAAAAAAACATTGAATCCGAATTTGCTCTGTGCCTTTTTCTTTGCGTTTACCTACCCTCCCCGTGATGTATGTTGTGTGTCAACCCTTTGTAAATCAGGTTTTGCCTAGAAATGCTCTGTTGTTGTACAGTGTACACTGTTGGGCTAGAGACCTTCACGGGATTAGTTTTTGGCAGTTCTTCTTTTGTTGGTTTTTCATGGTTTTCTAATCCTGTCGTATAGGAATTCACATTGCCTATCAAAAAGATCCTTTTAGGAAACGCATGTTGAGTTTATATACGGAGACTACGAGGGGATATAGTGCACTACTTAAATACTAAAATCTATTTTCCGCTCAATTCCTTAAGAATTGTTGGGAATGAACATATCCAAAAATTTTCTAGACTATTTACAACGACATAAGAATTGTTACGGCATATCGTCTAGGTTTGAATACAATTTGGACATTCTACTCTATAGGTGCAAAAAATATTTCATTCCATCCTATTGCTGGATTTAGTCAGTTCCAAACTGAAATAACCAGCAATGAAAGGTACGATGTTATATAAAAGAAGGCCTACAGTATCAGTGGCAATGAGTTAATAACATCAAGTATCGACATTCTAGAGCAGTAAAGTAGTTTTCGTTCAATTAATTTCGTTTCCTGCCTTACAAGTAAGATTTTCTCACACCACAAAATTTCGAGATTTCTTTTTAAGACGACTATACAGATCTTGAACAGACTAGTACTTACCCTTTTACTGTCTTTCCTAGAGTGGTCAGATGTATAATACTATTAAGCTACTTTTCTACAAGAGTCAAAAAAACTTGACGAGTTGATGAATGATGTAGCCTTTAGAGATTTCATGGAAATGCCATCATTGCTGGATAAATTTTCAATAGTGGAGAGTGTTTCAGACTTGATAATTCTAGTGCGCAATGGGTCTGTTACATGGTCACCTTCTTTTCCTAGCCTTAGTGGACATTGAGTTTGATTTTTACGTTGAAAGAATTTCTTCAAGTCCAAGAAGAAACACCGACATATATACCTCCTCTAGGAACAAAATTGAATGGAATTGAAGACGTAAACACTCTCAAATTGGAACTATTCGATTCTTGAGATTTTAACTGCATATTCCATCCTCCTTTGGAACCTTCAGTCACAGAATACCATAATTGCCAGAAGAATGTGCTTAACTATCTTGCTGGTTGTAAATGGGTCTTCCTGTATATGTGACTCCGAGAATTTAGTTAGGTTCGTTAACGTAGGATTCATATAACTATTGTAGTATTGCTTGAGCATCTGTGAATAAATTTGTGCTGGTTTCACATGCCCTGAGACCACAAAAACATTGAACGATTTTTCCAAAGTACGGACTGATAGAAGCTGTGTTTCCAAGGACATTGATCGAAGCAGCCTGTTAATCGTGATGATGAGGTATTAAAGCGGTGATGTGTGTAATAAGCTCATAACATTATAGAAAATTAATATTTGATATGGATTAAATAAACTGACAGCTTCTATTGTTGGCAAAACAGACTCCTTCTATGTCCCCCTGACATGGTGAACAGATACTACAACTTCACTATCACACACTGTGTGAGAGGCTCTTGGCTTCGTATGGTCAGTGAATTACCTACTACATTTCAGAATAGTATTCGATTTATAATACCACGTTTCTGATGGGAATGCCACAAAGGTCTCCTTTCACACCCCTCTTTGTTTGCGTTTTTCAGAACTTAATAACGATATTTCTATATATGTTTATAGTAGCTCTACAAATATATTTCAAATATTGTGTGACTCCCCATCAAAATTTTGCATCCTTATTGGTTTGTATTTACTATTTTAACGCGAATGATATCACAATTAAACGCTATATCGCTAGTTTTCATCTTTCGCTTATGGTGATCTTCTGTTCGGCCTCCTCTTCGGAAGCCGTAATGGCGTTTTTCACGTTTTTCTCCTAAAATCGAAAAGCGATCTTCGGATGCATTGTGTAACTGCATAAAATTTCTATAACTCTAGTGGCGAAATGATGTTCAGTTCATTGCATCAATTGCATTTTAAAATGGTGATATTCTGCAGAAGCACTAGAGTTGTTCTAACTTTTTTTCAAATCAATTATAATTCGTAACTCTGTCAGAATTATGTTGGCCTTAGATTCTTACGGCGGCACGTAGCATAAATTAAGAAATTAGCATTTTTTTGCAAGAATTCTCAATAAATTCTTCTCGTCTCAATTTTATTTGCATCTCATACATTGAAATATATCTACTGTATCTGCTACACGTACACACCACGTGCTGATTGCTACCCGATCGTAAGTTGGCATGACAAAGGCTTTAGATAGACCGCCGCTATCGCGCTCCACATTGTTCAATGGTCAAAATAAATTTTCTTTTCAGATTAGATGCAAAACTTGAATCTGATCGTGCGATCAAAATGCAAGTCATGATTTCTAACGAAAATTTTCCTCTTGAACATATTTTCCTCGTGACCAGAAGCCCCCAATGTGTCTTGCTTAATCACACTTATCTGGTGCGCTACGATTGCGATACTCCTGGTGCATATGTGTGCGTATACCATTAAAGACTTGGCTCCAACAAGTAGGGTGTAGATCTTTTGTGACTGACTGAAATCGGTTCACCGCCTCGTAGGCAATAGACCAAATCCGAAGAAAACTTCCGATAATATCGCTGCCCATGTACATTCCAATTACAGACGAAGAATATTGGACATTTGGGCCACACTGATCACTGATCCTACCACCATAGATCAGCGATCAAAAGCTGCGCACGCAGCTAATTCCATGGCACGATCATCCGTCAAGGGATTATTGTGGCCGAGCTAGCAGCTCGAGTAGCAGAGCTTCTCCGATCAAGATCACCGCTCGAGAGGAATACTAGAGATCCCCACTTTAAGGTGTGTGCAGATCACCATTAGGAGAATGTTTGTGAGCACGATCTTCTGCGCCAATACACACTATAAAGTTGATATCATGATCCAGCCAGAGCAGGCCCTGTACTCTGGTGGTGATCACACGCGATCGTGCACTGCTCACACACGAACACTATACACCGGTGGCCGGCTCTTCTACGTGCAGACGATGCCTTCTTTAATACCCGAGCTCTGAATGACTACGAACGGACTAGGGAAGTCGACTATACACAGCTCTCCTAGTGGTGGCTCTACAACAGGCCAGTGCCAGTGGTAGGAAAATTTCGGCAGCAGAGAAAAATACCAGAGAATGCCGGCCTCGTCGAGTTTTGTGTTTGGCCCATTGGTTTAGTGTTAAAAGTTCCAACAGAGAGCAACGTGCGTTGTGCCTCTCCGTGGCACCGTAAAATTTTTCTCAAATTTTTGTAGTATTACTTTCCAATTTTTTCGTTACTCTTTTCGTTTTGATCCGTTCGTTGTTCTTGGAGGAAAAGTTTTTCCATAAAAAAATCAAATCGAAAAAAATTTTCCCCCAAAAAAGTTTTTGTCCGGCCCAGCAAACCACCATCGACCACCCCTCGGGAAGAGCACCGATTACGTTTAGCCAATTCGCGTAATTTGTTTATAGCGGAAAACGTGGGAAATAAACACGAAAATTGGGAAATTCGCAGTGATTTTTGTGATTTTTGTGGAAAAACGCGATCTCGTGTGAGTGCTATTTTTTCGTAGGAAAGAATAGTTTTTTTTTCTTACTGCACTTGTATAGTGGCAGCCCACTGTAGGTATTTCGTTGTCCGTACAAAAAAATCGTAAAAATTCCCCGTCATTGTGTTCGGCCCGTTATCGGTGTATTGTCGATGCCAAGAGCAGCATTTTGTGAGGAAAGAAAAAAGCTTTCTTCAACATCATCATCATCATCGGGGTCGTCGTCGTCGGCGTAGTCGTCCGTGTGCCGTAGCAGCAGTGGCGAGAAGCTTTAAAGTTTTTGGAACTCTCCTCCCCCTACCTCCCACTTTTCACATGTGAGTGTGCGCGCATCATAAACAACTTCGACACAATTCCCAACACCATTTTATCACCAAAAACCAAGTGATTCCAAAAAGGAGAGGAAGAAGAAGAGAAAAACAAATTTTTTTTCCGCCAGAGAAAAAGTGATTGATTCCAAAATTTTTGCAAGGAGAATTTTTTTTTGTATAGTAAGAAAAAACCGAAAATCGCCAAAAAGTTAATTTTACGTGTGCTGTACATATTCTGCCTTGTTAGTGTTTTTTTTGTAATTTTTAAAAATATTTTTTTCTGCAAAGTCGCTCTGAATGTGGCTTTGATCATTTTTTTTTTCAAATTCGAACAATTTTTTTTGGGAAAAAATAAGAAAAAATTCTTTTATTTTTTTTTGTATAAAATTAAGTGACTGTGACTGCAGCAATTTTGGGGAATAATTTGAGAAAATTTCTCGTGTAAAAGATGTCATCGTCAGAGTTTGCGGAACTTGAACTGTCCAAGGAGGATCGTGAACAAATTTTTGATCCTCCTACAACACGAGCTGGTGGAGAAGGCCCTTCAACATCCGGGGCGGCAGCAATGCCTGGTCCTGCGCCAAGGTGATTATATTTTCTATACAAATTTTTTCGCTTTTATAGAGAATTAATTCTGTTTTTTTTTGGGATGGAATGAGAAAATTTTTAAATTTCCCGCCATATGAAATTTTCCTTTCCTCCGTGTGTTGATGATGAATGGTGTGGTGCAGTGGTATGTTTTTGTTTTTGTAGTGCTCCAAGTCTACAGCGAAGCTCTAACCTCGTGCTAAAAGTTGTATACGTGAAAATGAAATTTTTATGAATTACTTTCCGTTATTCGGAAGGTTCTAGGCCAATTTTGGATAGAATTTGGTGCCTATAAATAGGAAATCGATTGCGTGACAATTTACTTTATCGATTTGAAGTAATTTTTTAGGCAATTACTACGCCTCAATAAAATTTTTATGCATTTATATTATATTTGGCTGGCCCTCGGAGAGAAACCTATTGTTGGTTTACTTTGTTAGTGATGTAGTGTCCGCTTAAATGCCGTGCAATATGCATAGGAAATTTTTCAACGTTGCATTTGCTTGCTGTGTAGTTTTAGTTCTTACAGAATGTTATGTGTAGCTTTTCAAAAAAAGTGCAAACAGTTTTATTTATTTATTATTATACTATATAAATTAGATAGCATGCAGAATTCTCTAGAAATGCAGTAAATCAGAAAAGAGATCAGAAATCATCGGTGAACTCATTGATGAATTCTCATTGTTTACACAGTGATACATGCCTAGAAGCAGAAATTTTTTCTATTTACTTTAGAGGTTGATTTTAATTTTTTCTTTTAATGTAGCTATGTTTTTGAAATTGCAGCACTATAAATAGACTTTGTTAGATTTATACAGTTATTCATTTATACGGAAAGAGAGCTTTTTTCCAATTATTTCTTTTTAATTTGCAGTAGCATGCAAGCTTTGCCATAGAAATATTTTAGTTCTTAATAAGGGAAATATTAAGAAAAATACGTAGTAGAACATTTAACCCTTTTAAAATCAAACCTTAATGCACACTCTGTAATATTTTATTATACACACTTGTATTTATGCGTAAGTATCTTAAAAAGAGTCTTGGGAAAATTAATAAAAACCGTTCGCAGTAAAGAATTCCCAGTAAGTCCAAGACTTTCTAGTTACTAACCTTCTCAAGATTTAGCAGAGGATTGAACGCATTCACATACATTACTAAACAATAGTGACCTTATTATGGAACCCTGTGATATGCCACAGATAAAACTTATATACTACATTTGATAAACTTTGTGTTTTTTGTAAGTGAATTGCAACGCAGGGGATGAAACTGCTTTTTTAAAGCAAGGGGATAGTAATAGCTATTACAAAATTTAGGAATATACTGGATGCGAACAGTATATTCCGCCAAGTGTTTTAGACTAGCGTTTCTGCGTTGAATATCAAAAGGGCTTATTTATACCAGATCTCCAGTTAGAATACTATGGGCCTGGATTATTACTCAAATCAAATTTAGCTTCTGAGCATTGTTCATACAGCTTAAAGTTAGCGATTTGATAACGTATTGTCATCAGAAACAAGTAAAAATATGTTTTAATCAATATTTTGTTACACATTTTTGCCCACAAGGCTCCAACAGAAATACATGAAAAATAACATTAAGAGTACAATCGTTCATAATACTTCGACAAAACTGAATTGAAAACGAAAATCATCTCTGATACTTTGTATAAATAACAGATTTTGCATCCAACATATTGATGATCTCAACTAACATTCAATTCCTCATCTGTAAAAATCTTTTTTGTTATCAAGCTTCGGGGATCCATCATACTCTTCCATCGTAGAATTGAAGACCTCCAACATATAAGACGAAGAGTTGCAAAAAAAATCTGGAAAAAGGTTTTTGCACATTTTTTAATTTACATTTTATTGACGAGTCCATTTCAATCGACACTCGGAATAGGGGCCCTTTATAACCGCACACTCGATGAAAACAATATTCCGCTTGTGATTGGTTCTGCTGCGGACCAGTGTTACGAACCTTGATATCGTTTTAAACAATAAAATGAAATGTTGCGACAATGTTAGTCCAAAAAGCGCTTTCCGGAGTTTGTGACTATCAGAAAGCATTCTACACTATTTTATGGTATTTCCCAAGTTGAATAGTAAGTTTCCGTAGAATGGAAGTAGCACTTAGCGACTGCATAAGGTTTGTCTAAGGATTGCGAAGGTTTAACCATGTTTCGGCTGCTCCTTTGCATATCATCTTCATTAATTACCGATTCGATCTCAATTGAAGCAGCAATCATCTGAAACAAGTGCTCGGTCAGCAATTCACTTTTCTTAACTTTTTCACTGTGGTTAAAATTCTGAGTTGCCAGGTTTAGTTTTAATTCCTTCTTCAATGAACTGCTTTAAATTTTATAAATTATTTTTGAAAACTCAATAAGCAGTTTGCCTTTTAAATAAATTCCTGGAAGCTGAAACCATAGAGTAATCATTCATTGAGCGTATCTTCATGACAGAGCCAGAGACGTAAAAACTGTTGAGTTTTGAATTCGAATATGGATATTTCGGCCAATTCTTTTTTTCCTCAGTAAAGAACTGCTTATTGGCATTTTAGGGGTTTATATCCTATGGTCCACGAGGCCTTTCATGCTGCCTGTCACCTTTGAGGTTTCCCTGAAGAGCCGCTTTTGATGTCTTGACATAGTATTCATTTCAAGTGCGTTTCCAAGTCATTTTAATCTGTCAAAGACATCAGCGAATATATATTCACTCTACGTCTGTATATCCCCGGCAGCACCCATTTCCAAACAAAATACTGCCTAGTCCTGGATATCACTTGATGAATTCGGGAGATGGACATCGAGAAACGAATCCAGGATTTCCTTCTTGTTAGAAAGAAGTGCACCCCTTTGTTATATTCCTAAAAAAGCCAGACCCAATCCCTCAATCGACCCTCTTTAACTTAGAATATCAGCTAAGTTCTCGATCGTGTCACAAATCGCTAGGATTTCCTTTTAGTCATCCCATTTCCTTTAGTGGTAGTAGATCCAAAAATACATATTTTCCACTTTTATTAAGGGATTCCCCTTGTTTTACTTCCTTGCTGACGCCTCTTAAGATTTGCAGTGTAGTAGCTCACATTATAGTCTGCTTTATCATACGCCAACATAAAATCCACCTAAAAGTGATAGAAAGGTGCCATATTCCATGAGGCTTAGGCGACTCAACGATTTCACAAAATTGTGTTCCCCACCCTCTTATTATGTCCTCTTCGCTTTTATCCCGCTCTCTTCTCTTTCCTTCCCTTTTCTTTCTTCTATTTCTTTCCTTCCCTTTTTTTTCTTCTATTTCTTTCCTTCTCTCTGCTTTCTTTTTTTTCTTCTTCCTGCTTTCTTTTTTTCCTTCTTCTTGCTTTCTTTTTTTTCTTCTTCCTGCTTTCTTTTTTTCCTTCTTCTTGCTTTCTTTTTTTCCTTCTTCCTGCTTTCTTTTTTTCCTTCTTCTTGCTTTCTTTTTTTCCTTCTTCCTGCTTTCTTTTTTTCCCTGTTCCTGTTTTCTTTTTTTCCTTCTTCCTGCTTTCTTCTCTTTCCTTTCCCATCCTTCCTCTTCTCCCTCTCTTTTCTTCTCTCTTTTCTTCTCTCTACCTTCTACTTCCTCATTCTCCTTACGCTACTTTCCCCACTTACCTCTCCCCTCCTCCCTCCCCTTTCCACAATCCTTCTCCTTCCTTCTCCTCCTCTT
>QYTT01083579.1:22856-33145 GCA_006980735.1 Dasypogon diadema
TTCCCCCCCCCCCCCCCCCCCCCACCCCTTTATTTTCTTATATCTCTTGGTCAGTTACTATAGTCTAAAGCTGTAGGTCCAATTGAAACTATTTAATTAATTAAATATTTATTTAATTGCGATTAGATTTAGAGTAATTAATAGAACGGATTAGCAAAGGATCCTACTTTCCGGTTGGTTAGTTCCCAACCCTGGTATAAAATTCTTTAAAATGCAATAGACTTGACAGGCAAGGAGAGATCAAATCTAAGAACATTCTCCTTAGTTTGCCTCTAAAAACTTCCAACAAACGATCAAACCTATAACATCGCTGCTGCTGCTGCTGCTGCTTCTCCTGCCGTGCAACAAAAATTTTTGTCTGGTTGCATTCAAAACAAAATCCAAACGCATCGACCAGACACTAACAAAATCCAATTCGACTGCATTCTCTCTTGCTTCGATCCTGTTCGGACGTTTATCGCCCTCAAAACAGATATTTTTTGATTGTTTCCTTCATCCCAGGAATTTTTATGTTATTTTTCTCCTGTTCTCGTTTCTGGTCTTCGCCACCACAAGCCCAGAGCACCACCAGCCTAAACCAAATTCCAATTCCAACTCTTGTGTCTTGTTGTTCTTCGTCTCATTTCAGTTATTTTTTTTTCTTGATCTTCTCTACGTGCTCAATTTAGTGAGCCTTCCAGGAAATGAATTTCATTCATTTTGCCGCCACAACGATAATATGAGCCTCAGGGTCTGAGAAATACCGTCTCAGGTCAAGCAGCAGAGATAAGAACAACCAAAAACGGAGGCAACGAAAAGAAAAAAGGTCTTAAAGACATCGAAAACGGTACAAAATGTTAAATGAGACCAAAAATTGGAACTCCCCGGTCTAGTTGTTTCCTTTTTTCCCTGGGCTGTTTTGGTTTTATAGTTTCCCAGGCATTTTCGGATGGACACAGGCACACACATTACGCGCCAACGACTTCAGGTAAAACAGCAGAGGAGACCTCTTGCTCTCTTGATGATGATTCTTAGTTGGGGTTTCGCTTTTGGGATTCAATTCAAGGTGTGCTTCGTTTTGTAAGTTATTGAAATAGTGACAGCAACGATTATTCGATGTCCCACGGTGGTTTTCGTCGATTTAATGCAGATTGGAGGTATAATGAGAAGTTGGAGTTGGGAATGGGAATAGTAGTGTGCCTGGTGTGTATGGAATGGCGAGTACACACTTTCGTATTGACCCAAGCGTTTTAAGTTGGCACTTTACTTTCATTCTACAAGACTTCATAGTGCCAATCTAAAGAATTGAGATGTATGAACGCAGTGGACATATATCAGTTTTTCCTACTATCCTATTCATTTTGTTTTTGTAACACTTTTCTTGTGAAATTTACTGCCTTTATCCTCTATATTAATACTTTGTACTCCCGGAGCATATTGGAGTGCGAATTCAATGCATAGTCAAGATTTGAGACTACGTGCTCACCAAATACTAGATATTAACAACTGCGTTTGCATCCCAGTGTTGATTCCCCGAAGTTAGTGCAAAATACTATCCCAATCTCTTGCATAAAATCTGCGACAGAAACCTTAAATCTGTCCTCTCCTAACATTCAAGTCCCTCAAGGATCAATTCTTGGTCCTTTACTATTCTGCTTTTGTGTCTGAAGGAGTTGTTGTACAATCCAGAATTTTATCAATTTTTGTATCGGCATTTTCCTATAGGACAATCTTAGCCATGCAAATGTGGAATAGGTACCATAGTCGTCTGCTGGATTTCGTGTGAGACAATTGTATCCTCCGCTTAAGGACCCCAAACGTTTTTAGGCTTGTAACCATCTCAGAAACTTCTCTATTTTGTCATATTTCAATCCTGATCACGTTGTTTGATCTATGATTAAAGATATGTATATAATCCCCTCCAAGGATTCGTGTTCAAACCTGTATTTAATCTGTTTTCATCGATGCCGGAGAAGACTCGTTTACTTCTTCATTTTCCACGAAGGATGCATTCTAAAGGAAAAGTATTGCTGACGTGTCGATACTCCGCAGTATCGACGTAATCCCTTTCTCTTTTATTGCTACTTTAGTGAACATTTCTGAAGGTTGTCAGGCTTGTAGAGATAATGTATACATAATACACGCCTCATTTAATACTCCGATCTACCAAATTTGCATTTCAGGGCAGTTATTTGTAAACTTTTTAGTGCTGCCATATTTAGTTAATAACCACATTCACTGGTAATAAGAAAACTTTAGAGACTAACCATCATAATCAACAACGTGCGTATTTATTGAGTAATCTATACGTATTGAGTCTCACTCCTGTCAAAATTGATCTGATAATTCCGAACTGAGCGTATCCTCCCTGATTCCAAAATTTTGAGTGGTTGGTCATCCTGTGTAACATTGGGCAGTGCCAACATTTTCGATTCAAGTTGATTTTTTCCCATGTGCTGTGACCTCCTTTTGGAGGATCATAAATTTATGCAGCTAATTTCGCTGTCAATCAAGGGGCATCGCCCAACTAATTTGCATTACATAATCAATGGGAAATGATCACAAAAGACATCGAACAATAACAAGTACAACAAGATCAGGATCAGGAGCGAATCTACACGAAAAGCGGCCGAATTTCTTTATCTCGAGGGTAAGGACCGCGCTGTTGCCGCTGACGAGATAAGAGAAAACAGGTTTGCCACACTACCTGATGAGAATCTTTTCCCTCGTTAAGGGACTTATTAAAATGGAATAAAAATCGAGAGTGCTGCAAGCAAACATGTTGCAAACAATATCAAAATTACAAGCGGACAGAGAAGTAACAAAAGTAGCAGAATCCTGTCAGTGCCATTACTAAGCAGCGCGGTCCCGAGGGACGTGGGCTGGGGAAGATAACTGAGCCCACTCGCCTCTGTCCCTAGCCCATATCCTTCTTTAATAACTCACATTTAGCTCGTGTCTAAACACGGACCTTTGCCGTACATGACGCACAATTATACGCTGCGCGCAGCACGCATGACAAAAGTTTTTAGTAAAAAAGCGCGCCTTTGGACACCGCGTAAATGTGAAAATTTCGGCAAAATTCCAACAACAATGCTGGGAATGGCCACAGTGGCGTGCGGTAATTTGTATCAAATTTTCATGACACCGCCGCATCATTCGGCGGGAATTGTATGTGAACCCGAGCTAGAAACGAAATCTGACATAACCTAACTTTGCACTCAGGTTGGTATATGTGTTTCTGGTGTGTGGATTATGTCACTTCCTCGGTAAGATTCCCGTAAGTCGATTCTTCCTGAGAATGCCGGTCTAGCAACCAGAAGGAGGGTGAGGACCGCGGAGGTTTACCTGGCGCTCTGTAACTGATTCCCCCAATTCTGAAAGATTTCAAATTTTCTCATCATCCTTAAAGCGATTTTTATGTCTTCGGAATGTGCACACCTAGCGCAACCATCCTTCCTGCTCCTGACCCTCCTTACCTCCGCAGCTCGCCTGTAAATCACTCCCAGGAATGAAATTCTAATCGGATGGTTCTGTTTATGATTTATGGGCTGCGTATTCAGCAAGCCAAGCAGGGAGGGAAGGTGTCTCCAAGTGTCTTCGTTTCGATTAGAACAAGGTCCTAAACAGTAGTGTGGCAGCAACAACACAGTAACACCATATCCCGCATACATGTGAAGACCCTCCGCGGACCTACGTACGATGTCTCAAGAAAAAGGCTAAACGAAAAAAAATCCAAATGAAATGATGATGATGAAAATTTCGAGGGGGTAAAGGCACGTTAGCTGCAGCAACGGCAAAGGAATGACAAGAGTTTGCAAGGATAAGGAGGACAGGGCACGCCGGAACCACACACATATGTTTGCTTGTGTGACTGTTTTTACGCTGGGCTAAAGAGGTCCTTTTTTTGGGTTTCTCTCTTCCGATTCTTTTGTGAATTAGTCTTTATCCCTGGGCTGATTCAGTTCCATTTTAGGAACTAGAAATGTACGCGCCGGTTCCCCTTGCACATGTTCACCGGCGCGCTCCTTCTAATCCCCGAAATTTTTCGTTTCCACGAATATCCCATGCCATTTTGAGACACAGTGGGTTACAAATTTCAATTTAATTTGATAGAAAAGCGTTTTTTTTGTGATGGTTAAGAACATTTTTCTTGTAGTCTACCGACATTCAAGTTGATTTTTTGAGATTTCTTTAAAAGTTGCTTTTCCTGGTGTTTCTTGTATCATAAGCCAGTAATTAGCCATGTAATTGGTCTCTTGGATTGACTGCGCAGAAAAAATTTGAAGGAATTTAGGTTAGAGTCTGTAGAATTCTGTAAAATGTTCAGCTCCGATAATGTGAGTTGGGGTTTCAACGCTATGGCTTCAGATTTGATGCTCTGATACTTTTTGTGTTACAGTTCAGCTAACTTCATAAAAGCCATATTTTTATTAGGGCCTTAGGTATCGTTTTAGACTCAGTAGCACTAGAAGAACCTTACGATGCACATGGAACAACTTAGAAGAAATTTTTACTTGGAATCTTTCAAAGCATGAAATTTATCTGAAATAGCCCAGTAACTTTATCAGTTATGTTACTCGTCATTTGTATTCCTTACTAGGTTTGATCGCATGCCTCCAAAATTTTGAATATATGTAAGCACAGTCGTTTATTAAAATCTTGCTCGAAGGACCAAGGGAAAATGGTTAATGGTGACTATTAGTCCCAAAAGATATTTCCTAGGATGAATTTTTAACTGCATATATGTATATCGCCATTCTCCGTTATATTTGCCAGAATGACAATTCTTCTGAAAAATCCCATTAATTGTCGCTAGTACTGTTTACTAGGTTTGATCGTAAGCTTCAAGAGTAGCACAGATCTGCAGAATTGTACGTCAAGCAGTTCAACTACCCACAGTACCCACAGTTATTTATCTTCCAAAAAGGCTACAAAATATCAGGTATTCGATTCGAAGAATCATAATGATGAGGGTTACCTATACTCAAGACAAAAGTGATTACATGCTTCCTTTTTAAAATCTTGCTCGAAGGACCAAGAGAAATAGGTAATTGGCTTCCTAAAGTTATTTTGTGGGTCAAATTTTTAACTGAATAAGTGTGTATCATTTATCTATTACTATTTGTACTTCCATTTCGACATTCATTTTACATAAAATTGCTTGCTCACTTTTGCCTCACACAGCTCCACTTAACCGCCCAATATCTCTTTAAAACTATTTGCGGCTTTACCTTAAAAAACTTGTCATGCATCTTATACATTTCTCTGCGAAACTAGATAGCAGTTTTTTCAAATTCTTATCTTTATGTCAAAGATTAGACAGCTTTTTCTAACCTAGCATAAATCTTACAGACCCTTCAATCAACAATAAAAGTGTGGCTTGGTCCATTAAATTTAAGCAGTTATGTATTTTGTCTCTAGTTAACTTTTCAAAAGCATTTGACTCAGTTAATCTTATCATGCTACTCTCTAAATTAGAACTAAAATATAATTTCATGTCATATTCTAAGCGCAGGTAGCTAGGTAATAACAGATCAGATGTGTTTAGGCTTAACAGTGGAGTACCTCAGGGATCAATTTCGGATCCCATGTTTTTTTAGCTTGTACACTTGTACATCAATGATCTGCCTGAAGTTGTAGAGAACTGCAAAATGTACTTATATGTTAATGGCACACAGCTCCACTTTAGCAGATCCATTGGTCTATCTGAGGGCTGTATTTAAAATCCTTAAAAATCTCTTTGTATTTCCCTTTTTATCGAAGACTGGAATCTGTCATAGTGTTCTGGTCTATAAGCTATCCGTTTTAGGGTTTTCTACTTGTTTTGCAGACTGGGTCCGTTCTTATCGGTTCGAACGTTCTCTACAGGGCATTTTTTGAGCTGGCAAGCAATACATCTGTTATGCCTCAGGGTAGCCATCTTGACCCTTTGTTATTCTTAATTTATATCAGCTCCACTTTAGCAGATCCATTGGTCTATCTGAGGGCTGTATTTAAAATCCTTAAAAATCTCTTTGTATTTCCCTTTTTACCTCCCCTAAAAGGATTCGGTTGAATATCAAAATCACCTTTAAGGGACAAACTCTGGTTAGACTTGATTGATAAGCTCAATAAGCTAAGCTCAGAGAAGCTTAACGATCCCAGACTTCTCTACTGGCCTATTCTTGAATATGCTAGTCCAGTTTGGCCTATGATTTCCCAGGACTAGTCCTGTTTACAAAATTTCTATAGTTTTGAATAGCGAATTGGCGTGTGTTCGTTGCCATGTGCTGCAAACATGATTATATCCTAGAACAAGCTCAATGAAATATACGTGGATAGTGTTGGGTAATGGCTGTGTACATAATTGTGCCAAAAATCCAAGCATTAGGGACGAAATCCTGATTACATAAGACATAAACCATTCTTGTACTTTACCTGCCTCAACAAATATCCGAAATATTCTCGTTATAGTCCAACATCTTTACCACGAAGAAAGATAATCTTCATCAGCTTCTTATCCACGAAACCAGTGTAAGACGAAAACAACCCAAAACTCGACGAAAAACTAAGCTTGACACTTTGTTCAAAAATTTTTTTGTCCAAATAAATTTGAAATAGCCGTGCTAAATGGACCCTACCACATCATGGCCATGGCCTGCTGCAACATAACGCAAAGAGCACCAAGATCCTAAAATCTGCTGCTGATGTCGTTCACATTTTCAGGCGTCATTCAGGTAGTCGGTTACCTGAGTAGGCTGCTGGGTCGCATTTTTCCCCTCAATTTGCCCTTTTTCTAAAATTCTTGTTAGAAAGCAGCAGCCACCATATATAGGCCCGATGATGCTGTGCACTGTGTGGTAGCATCGTGCTCCGCATCGAAGCCGAGGTCGTGGTTGGGATGCAGTTGTGCCGCTTTTTGTGTGTTTAAAGGCACCGAACACCTTTTTCAGGTCATTTCTAAGAATTCCTCGATGGTTGTTGGTAGGAGGGGAGCTGCGGTGTGGCGGCGGACCTCATGCATTTACCTTTTTCCTATTTACATCAGCGCACTGCGTTCACCTTGAATTAAGTAAGATGCCAGTCGATTTGGGCACCGGGCCTTGAGAAAAACGCCAAGGCTCCTCCTCGCACCTTGATGGACTTTGTCGCCGGGGTTGCCAGGACTGCTGTTTTCGTAGCCTCTCAACCACATAAGTGGGCAAACTCAAGACAAGACAAGAGAACGAGAGCGGGTGGCATCCTGTTGCATATCAATTTTGGCCAAGTGCATTCCTTCGCGTCATTAATTGGGACTCTCCCAAAGGCGCTGCAGATTGGATTGAAAACAAACTCATTCCGGGCTTGGGCACGATTAATTTAGACTGCTATACATCGGGTCGATCTTTTGTAGCACCCTCGCCCGCACCCTCTACCCTTTTAATTAACGGCGAGCAATGCGAATGTTGTTCTGGCCCAGCGGCAGCAGCAGCAGCAGCAGCACCATCATCAGCACCAACAGCGAAAGGGCAATGTCCTCCAAAAATTGTTTTCCATGGGTCCTGGATGGGTATGTTTTTTTTTTGATCTGTTGGTGCGATGGTTTCTGACTGCAAGTGTTATGCGTTTCGCGTCCAGTCAATCGTGTCGTGTGCCTGCTGCCTTAGCATTACCCTGCCCTGGCCACAGTCATGCTAATGGCGCAATTTTGGGGGTTTTTGGCCCTTCTGGTCTCTTTTGCCGGTGGTGATACGCATCGATATGCACGTCAGCAGCGGAAACATCTTTTGATGGTGAAAACTGCCCCCTTAACAAAAGAGCAAACAGAGTAAATAAGCAGAGAACACCACGAGGAATGACTTATAAAAGTTCAAGGAACCCCGAATGATTGGCGGGATAAGAGTTAGAGCAGGGAACAAGTGGAATATTTTGGTAAGGGCGCCACTTGCAACAATTTCCTGGAATTGTATCGGACTTGAAATGAACGAGTTCGTGCCATTTTTTTGCGAGAACTACGCAGGTAGTATGTGCACCTTTCGTTTTTATCCCGAATTGGTGTTGCCCACCAAAGTATTACAACGAGATTCCAGATGCAGGTTTACTATGTTTTTAGTTACTTTACTTTGTTATGGTATCTCGGGAATTCAATACCGTTGATTTGCCTTCCTATAGACGCAAGTGAGATACTTCAAACTCGGGCAGCTTACAAAGTTTCAAGTGAATTTTGGCTTTGTGCTGATGAACTGGATTCCATGCTAATGATAAACTGTTTTAAGACTAATTTCTTACACATTTCATTCCTATCACAACCTTCCTTGGGTCAGCTTATCCTGATTATGTTTTTCAATCCTTCGTCCGTGTCAAGTTGTAATAAAAATAGTCCGATTAATGTGGATTCCATACCACACAATTGTTCCAACAACCAAGGGTCGCGTATTTTACAGAACTAGGAAAGAGATTCCACGAATAGACTGAGCGCTCTCCAAAAATTTAGTGATGTTGGGGAATCGAAAATTTTCCATGTCTGGTTGATTGCAGGATAGTATGTTTTTCTAAAAAGGTATAATGATGTCGGAAGTTGGGTGCACCTGTAAGGAGCACTCAGGAAAAGGGCATATGTGTTCTGAATTGAAGCTGGAGTCCTGATCTCGTCGTTACCTCAAATGACTTGCGACCGAAAATGTCCAGCCTACGGAGATTTCTCCACAATTTCCCAGCTGAGGCAAGTCCATGTTTTCAGCTTAAAAGCAAATATTCTGAACGGGGATCATCTCTCTGCGCGACAGATGCTTTTTACTATGTTTATGCAGCCCCCCAGATTGAAGGCCCACTGTCTCAACAAAGAGACAAAGAAAGTGCGGAGGTATTTCGTTCTAAAGGACCTCGTATATTTTGTGATTTATGGAATCATTTGGGATCCCACACTCACAGAAGGCGAAGGATTTAATGCTAATTTTATGGGGATGTTAGTTGGTGCAAACATGGGCCAATCTGAGCTTGCGAATAGTGACAATTACGGATCGAGGGAGGCTTTTATTTTAAAACCAAAGGACAGACTTTACCACAAAGAGAAGCTAGTAAACACGTTTGCCTAGGAGGGGAGTCGTCTCATGCGCTTAGCCATGACTAACTCAGCAGCATTCTAAATGAGAGAATTATCATCTATAGGCATATCGGGGGAATATTGCCTGCGTGCCTAATTCAGGTAAAGATTTCGCCAGGGGCTGGCTGTTAAATTTGCTGCAGCTCTATTGCTGTCTTTCCACGACACCCTGACAGACCTTTCTTCTTGCGATTAAATGTATCTTTCCAATTTCCTTATTTCTGGAATCAACTCCTGTAGAAATAGTTCGCGAAGCCACTTTTATTCCTAGACATTTTGTGATTTCATTGCTTATTGGAAAAAGAAGAATGTAAGCTTTGTATTGTTTAGCAAAGGAAATGGTGATGTTCACATGTAGCTCCTATTCACTAAAATAGCAAATAGCTTCTTATAACCTGAACGAGAGGAAATTTTGGAGAAAAGAGGTTAGGAATTATAACCTAACAAATGTTGCAACTCATCCACAATTCTTGGCGTGAAGTTTTACTATGAAATATGCCAGTGGTGCCCAAGTAAATTACGGTGACTTTTACAGGAATCGAATCCGCATCCACAGAGGAGAAAATTTACAGAGCTGTGCCTCAACCAGGTCCGTTACCGGCGTGTAAACCGCTTGTGTGTACTGTAGTGTCAATGTTCTGATGCCAACTTTCCAGCTTTAAGTAATAGAAGTGAAATGCAGACTTGGCCAACATTAAAATCAAACTAACCAAGCGGTTTCCATCAATGTAGATCCTTGGATTTATCAGAAACAACATTCTAATGATACTGAAGGGCAAGCAGATAAACCGGCACATACGCCCCAGGGTCACTGGTATTAAGTCTTTGGAACCGCTTTCGTGTCGAGACGATAAATTCCTACCTTAGAGGGTCGTTCATGACAGTCATGTTCTGGTCCTATTTCCGTTACTTGCAGTACTTGGTTAGAAATCATAGAAGTGATAATCCACACCAAAAAAGCTGTCCTGTAATTGTAGCACTTTAAAAACTATTTTAAGAGATGTGTTTAGTAAAATTATACCCTTGAGGCCTTAAGCGATTTTGTTTTCCGGTTTTTATAAATTAACGCCTTCATTCCGAAGAAATAACCTTACATTCCATACTAGATGATAACGGTAAATGCGTGCGAACTTTAATCACCCCAATAATCGCATTGCAACTGTCCACAAGAATCTGTAAAATTTAATTTATTCAAAAACAGAACTAACTATCAACGTCAAAATCATTCCAAACAATTTGAACGAAG
>QYTT01083580.1:3181-17952 GCA_006980735.1 Dasypogon diadema
TTTATCAATCCATAAAATCCTGTTAAAGAATGTTGTTCTTTGAAGACCACTTTTGTGTCATCCAAATGCAGAGTTCTCTGCTTCGGATCTCCTGGAAGTAATTCCTCTACTGGAGTTAAGTGAAAGTGATACAATTCTTCACTGGAGAGTATCATCAATATTATCAATACCTATACTTCTCGCATAATTTTCAACACAGTAAGGTTACTGCTAGATTCTGTCGTACTGGGAACTTAATCCTGTACATTGGCGCGACTGTTTCTTTGTCTGAATGATCCATCTCAACGTGATATATTAAAAATTGAAAAATATATATATTTTTTTTCAATTCTTGATACCATAGCAGTAGTATCATAATATAGTACCCCATTGTGTTTTTTGATTAGGAAAGTCTTCGGAATGGAATATAAAAGAATTGACGTAAGTATTTTTTCATACAAGAGGGCTATGGATAGAGACTTCGGAAGCCTCCAATCACCTTTGAGGTATTAGCGACACGGTTTCTGTTGGGAAATTATGTAGTTACAAGAAGAACCCTCGAACAATTGTTTGCGATTTGATCGCATGACGGATCCCTGGCGGAAAAAATTCAACAAATCAAGAAAGTTCGTGTGACCCTTTGAAGACACTTTTTAACTCCTTCATTTGTTGCGCCATTACAAATTTGAATATTTTCGAGAACCGTTGGAGTTTCTGCATGAATTATGTAGCACTGTTCTAATGAGTAGGCTCTACATAATTATGTAGTCACCTTTTCTATATCAACCCTGGTGACATACAAAAGAACATGCGATCAAAGTAAATTTTATCGTAAGGATTTGTGTCAACCTTTAAATTTTCACACAAATTAACAATGTTCCAGCCTCGCTTATGTATATCATCTCCTTTCTAGTTCTAGACCCCTAATTATCATTTACAAAGGCTCTGTGCTCTCATGTTACTTCCATGGCTGTGCAGGAGCAGATAAAGCCGCTAATCAATAAAGCTTCAAACTAACTGATATAACACAGGATGTCAGTAACAATAGCTAACGCCGTTCACTTCGACAAGCTACGTACTTTGTCTGCTGAATTTAATTAGACTTTGCCAACGTACATTACAAGTTAATAAAGAGCTGGTAAAAGTTTTGAGCAGCTGTTGCTCATAAGCATCATATGAGATGGAACGTGGAGCAGCTACAGTAGACTTGTCGGCCGCACAAGATTATTGTCGATTTAGCTTGGTATAAATCATATTTACGAGTACTGTCCTTCTGGGATAGAGAAATGTTATTTTTGAACAGAAGCCACTAACGTTCTCTGATAAAAGTAAATCCGAGTAAATTACTCACATATGTCCCAGGGACTATATGGAACAAATTGTGTAGGTAGTCTGTCTGCATATTAAAGGGTTTTGTTAAAGTAGTTTGTATTATGGGGAAACCAAAATTGGTATTCAACTTGTTGATTCTCCACCTGTTGCGCTTTTATGGTTGGCATTATATCAAGCCAACTAGGAACTGGACATAAAAGCCACATTTTATTCCCGAAATGTGTGAAAGCAACTCATACATGCAGAATATCTGTAGCTTTATTTGCAAAACAATATATGACTATAGAATTTCAAAAATAAAATTTTGTGGTGGTCATCGGACATTTAATTTCTAAAGCTGTTAATAGTCACCCCTGGAATTTGCTTAGGAGTAACTTAGACTGCTTACAAAGTCACCAATGAATTGAAATATTAGCTTATTCCAAATAAAAAAATAATAGACCTATAAGGGTTAGAAATAAAAAAATTATAAATTACCCAAAAGCCAAATTGTTTGCGGAAGGTAAACAGATTCAGCCCCAAGAAGTATGAAATGTATGTTCTTCATTAAGACTAAAGATAAACCACATCTTCCTCAAACGTGTTCACGGCTGTGGGATTCACTAAGAAGGAGTAATGAAATGAAATTTTAAGTTTCCTCAGGCGATACAGTCAAAGGGTTGTATCCACCAATTACGAAGCCTTTTACAGTATAGCACGGTTAATTTCATATAATTAGTTATGGATTGAAACTGCATACCTGCGAGAGGCAGACTAAATACCAACAAGTCATTATGTTTGAATTCCCCCTGAACGGTGTCGGATACCATTTTTTCCTTAAAGAAAGGAGACTCCACAGAAATTCTTCCTGATCTCCTTGTATTACCTTTCCGTACCCATCTTTCTGCTTTCATTACAAAGAGAACCAACCAAATGAGATTCTCACTCCAGTGAAACTATCAGTTTGAAAGAACCTCGATCCTAATTCACTCATTTGTAGTTGCTGTCACACACACACAAACCTTTATTTGATTGACTGCCTAGGATTGAATCTCTTAACATTTTCCATTAATTAAGCCAGTGGCTACTCATCTTAAATAGGATCACTTGTGCTGTTCATCCATGTAGAGGAAAGTGTAATAAAAATGAGATTTAGATAGATTTTAAGGTAGAACTTAAGGTACAGCACAGATTGCCTTAAGAAGTTTTGAAATATTTTTTGGGCACCGGATGAAAACCTATTTAAGACGTAAAACTTTCACATAAAATCATTAAAAATGTTTAAATGTTTCTGTAATATACAGAAATATATTTTTAAAGATTCGGTGCAAAATATAAATTACTAAAATCGTGCCAAAAAGACGTTTATTTTGTAAAATCAAAATTTCTTCCCACTGGTTAATGTGTTTACCTTCTCGGGGAAGTATCAAATAAATATTGCGGATAGATAGAATACATATATAAAAAAATATATCCTTTTTTGTTTATGATTGATTGAGAAGATTATAGTTCAGTAACATATCCTTGAGTTTGGTATCAAATCTAATTTGAAAACGCTCCGTTCAATTGACGTTTATGGGTATCATACTGACAATGATGAGCTTGATTTACTATGATCAAAAGGAAGAAACAATTGTTTTTACCCGACAAAGGATGGTAAACGGCTTTACTGAATTTAACAAACGAGGTATCATCTTGATGCCAAAAGTGATAGAGACTATATAAAATTAAGAATAAAACAATATGGCGGATATTAGGCGCCATATTGTTAACTTTGAAACAAATTAAGTATTTAATCCCATCGAGTGGGGCATCAATAGAAGAGATGATTTCAAAAACATTACCCTCAGATGCATAGGCCTCTTACTACTCCTTGCTTGTAGACTATGTTCCATTACGGGCGAAAGAAGAATTGCTGAAAGGATTCAATTCGGCGAAAGAAGCTTTTTGGGCTATAATGAGCCAACTACGTACGTTACAAGAAGGTTTTGATGCGGAAACAATGGCTCAATGGGAGATCCAGCAAGCAATTACTCGCATTGTGTCTATTTTCTGTGTCTTTTTGCAAATATTTAATACTTCTTCATTGTACTTAAGGCTCATATTGCTGTCCACGGTAACTTTCAATTCAATTTATTCAAATGGAGGATTCAACTATAGAAAAATGTACAAAAACTAGATTGACCCACATCTAATACAATATTCAAATCCAGTTCAGTTCAATTGTTTTTTCAGGAACTCTGATTCTCTAGTCTAAATAATTCCACTGATTACGCATACAGAGAAACTGTATAGAAAGTAAGCGAACTTTTATGTTATATTTCCGCTTGAGGTCACCGCAATTAATCAAATCAAAAGCAAGATACTTTTCGTCGAAAATAACAAGGGTACTTTCTCTTAGAAATATCCAGCCGACAGATTCCATTAATGCAAAAGGCACATAAGCTTTCTAATAGAATTAGCATCTATTGATGTTTTACGGGTATTGTACTTTCCTTAGAAATCTGAGATCAAAGTGCTTATTTTTAGTACAGATGTCTCAAAAGATACTAATTTGATTTCGCAAAAGTTACGAATATTACTCTTTCATCTCGTAGTTTGAAATTGCCATAAAAAGTCGCTGGGGTATTACTACTTGCCTTCCTTAAAAATTTTAACAGGCGACTGAAGACCGAAAAGCAAAACACACACGTTCCTTAACATTTGAAGTTAATTTAATTTCGCAAACTAAAACTCATTGGAAGAGAAAATTAATGAACAATTTTCGTCCTAAACTGTTTCAGTGTTGATGAAATGTTTTAGAGATGTATTCGTTACGAGATAAATTCGGTTACCCAAAACTACAGCAAAGGAAGAAAGAAATCAAAATTTAGCTTACCTTTACAAAGGTTTCACGCAATTTACTTGTTTTTAATTTTTTCAAGGTAGGTACCACACTAAAAGCTCAAATAAAAATTAATTCACGTTTGTAAGTGAATTGATTGATACCTTCGGATGTGAAGTGAATAGATAATGCTGTTTAAGAGTAACATTCACTACGTCACGAATGCTTGTCACGTTTACTGCAGCCAGCCTACCATTGAAAAAGACCCGAAATGGAAGTCCCAAATTCGGGGAGCGAATGTCATTCATTACTTCGACCAACAAATCCAATCTATTGAGGGTGGGAAGTGCTTCTAGTAAACCTGGAGAATTTATTAAGAGATTACAGTCGTAAATGGTGAAAATTTCACAGAAAATTATATCGCTCGTAAACTTGAAACTGATATTAACATTTCAATTTGTTTCAAAAAAAGTTGGTTTCAATATTAAATATTTCGTTCGCTTTTAAATAAAACATTTACGTCGTGTTTTACAATATACTCTTCGACCAAGATAGCTACAAAATATAATATAGATAATATTTTACAGTTTTCATATTTCTAATTGGAGCATTGGTATTAAGATTCGGTATTCGCAAAGTAAACCAAGACAGAAAAAACACGAAGCACGAATTCAAAAGATTCACAGCGATCTTCAGGACTGAGTCTAGAGGATTCACTTGAACTCTCTATGGATTCAGAGTAGCTCCGGCATTAAAGATGAAGACTACCCTGAAGCTGTTTCTTGGGTAAATGACAGAGAACTTTTTTGCTAATATAGGCAATAATCTCCGTCAAACTTTGTACAAATCGAGTGTAAAATTCAAGGCTGACCAAAGGACCATCAGTCACCACCACAGACTTACCTGGTCTAAGTTCTCCACAAGCCATGCACAAGAAGAAGGGCAAGAACATTGAACTCTTTTCTATCTATTATTTCGAATAGGCGAAATTGTGCTTATATACTTCGTCAGCCCATATGTACTACTATGTTGAAGCATTCATAAAAAAAGAGTTTAATGTTCCCGCTCTTCTTCTTGTGCATGGCTTGTAGTTTTGAAGGTTTTGAACCACCCAATAAATTTCACTAAAATTAAAATTTCAAGTTGCTATCCACTGGACTGAGCATGCTTACCTAAAAAATTGGACCACTTTTGAACAGCGTGCGGAAACCTATTTTATATGAACACTTTATAACACTTTTTTGGTATTAGCTAAAATTACCCATTGAAATTGTCTATAGACATTGAAATTTCCAATAAAAAATTTTCCAAACCAACAAATTCTTTTAATTCATTCCTGAATCGAATTTTTTTAGAAAATTCAGTAAACTAACATAAGTTCGCCTCAACTGTCAGCTGTCAATTCATAACTACTGTTTGTAGTAGAACATACACGGTTTACAGACTACAAGGTTACTTTGAATCGCCATTTTGTGACGTCACTCTGGATGCTTTGTTTTTATAGCTTTTCCATGGTAACGATTTTCAAATTTTGCAATAAGTGAGGCAGTTTTTTCGTCGTGTTCGAGGATTTTTCAAATATGTATTTAATTAATATTACTTTCACCTACAAAAACAATGTATCTTCTTCTTCTAATAAAGAGTCGAGCTCAATTTATCCAGAGTGACGTCACGATTCACATGTCAAAATCAAACCTGGCTAATCTTATAGTCTGCAACCGTGTAGAACATATATCTGTCCGAAGTTTTTGATGTCACGTAATAAGAGGTACCAATGTAAGGAGGAGTATTTAGTTTCTATAAATACGCTACAGTGGCAGGTAATTCGAAGTTGATATTAGCCATTCAATTTAATCTGCGTTGGCGCACCAGGCAAAGATAAACTGCCCTGCCACAGAACTACAAATATAAAATCTTCCAAACCGTAAACAGTGCGATTAATATTATGTTGTATACGTTTAATGGGAGTATGAAGCATACCTAATGCTGAATAGCTTTCATATTAAAATTTAATATTGCCATTCCAACGTAAAATTACAAATTACCTTCTCTTTCGTTGTTACTTATTTAGAATTCTTGGAGAGATCAAAATTCGGAATAATACGAGGAATGTACAACGTATGGGAATAGGATACATGATGGCATTCACATGAAGAAGACTGATTAAACGAAATTCCTCCGACATAATTTGAAATATACAATTGACTTCCCTAAAAATGAATTTCTTGGGTAATAAACTCATCATGAAAAACCTAAGACAATATTTCTATGTATTTCCAGGTATGTATTTCTGGGAAGTATAAGCAGTAATATCTTATTTCATCTGGGAAAAGTTAATTAAAGATAAAAGCGGGGATAACATTTTTGAAGAATGGCGCTAAGGGTAAATTACTTTATTTCTAACGAATGTTGATTAGGTTAATATTTCCAAAAACATTGAGCGATTGTAAATTATGTCTTCTTTAGTGTATTTATATGGCTTTCTCTTAGAGAATTACAGTCCCTGGTCCTTTTGAAAATTCTCATTCCACTATCACACACTTATCAAAAGAAGCCTAACTAAATTGAAAGTCAATTCACATAGCCTTCGGTGAATGAAACTATGTTCAAGCCTGAACGCTCTTGTTACACTTATGGTCTACCACTGTCATCAAGAGATCAGTGCGGATTTACTAAAAAAAATCTCGTTAAATCCTTTTGCAGACTTCAAAATTCTCTGACTGAATTTATGATAAAGTTTTATATTAATATTCAAACAGCCACACTCTCCATTCAGCTTATATTGCACGGAATTTAAAAACCATAATCACACAATACATTCCGGAACTTAGATTTACAATCTGTGATTATATTAAATCCCATTGCAATGTTTGAGCTTTCAGCAAAGCAAGGACATGAAAATATTTTAATTTAAACCCAAGGACCTTTCAAAAAACTCCGCTCATCTTCCAACTGGAATTAGATTTGAAAGTACAAATCCTTCACGCTTTTCAAAAAGTATTCATCTGATGACGGCAGAAGATTGAGGACGTGTGCATGTGGGAGATATTTATTCGCTGAATGTCAAGGTGGCCAATGAGGTGTAATTCAACCGACAATAAGTCTTCGTTACAAGAAGATCCATTGATGAAAAGGAAAATGTGTGATTGGATTTACTTTCTACACTCTCATTGGAAGGATTTCAATGCATAAACCCATATAATTCAGAATATAACAATGCAGTAGTCCTGATTTTAAATTAAATTGGGTTGCCCTTATTCGCTCTGCCACAAAGGAACAGATTGCTTTCTCATTTTACAAAAAATTTTTAATAAAATTTTGAATTTTTCCTTCCAGATACAAAAATTAATTTCTTTTCCTCTTTGAAACCATTTCAGTGATATCACATTTAGATATAGGAAACGAGATTAATATGTCTAAACAAAATCGGAATGGAAAAGGTAATAAATAACTATAGGACAGTCATCAGGTTCACTTAAATTTAGAAAAAATTAAATTAAATTAAATTTTTGAAGTGAAATTCACTTTGAAGAACACTTGAAAAACGTCCCCATGAATAGAAAATTTCTTTCTAGATGAAAAGAAAATGTAATAAGGTAATTTATCACAACTGTCCATTACTTCATCGACAGGCAGAACAGTCGTAATCTCTAAGAGTTCATACAGACCAACCTGGTAACTATGTAATTTACCTTCGCGTTCGATACAGACCTCCGAATAACCTTTAGGTAGATATTAGTCCACTGTATGCTGACTTATGTGCGGATAACATTCCGCCATCCCCTTGTTTAGATAGACCTTTGTACCCGCACATTGCTCCGCTCCTACTGATGAAGAACAGCTCGGGCTGATGGAAAAGCTTCGTGGCTTGTAACGAATATAACCGAGTCGTCCGCATACGCCAAGCCTTACAATGTAATTGCGAATATTTCCTTAACGACAGATGAAGATTTACCTACAATGGTTTGAGGGCAAATACCTGACAAAAGACAATCCTATTTGACATCCCAACGAAACGGGATGGGAGACATAATCTGCCCTTGATGCTTTATCAGAATAGTAGAATTTTTGAAGCACATCCGAGTGATCTTAAGCCACATGGGAAGGACTCAAAAGCAGCCAAGAACTTACGAGAAACACTGTCGAATGTCTTCTTTTGATCCAAGGAGATCACGGCCATTTGGAAGGAAGGTCGGCCTAGCTCTTATCCGCTCCGACTATCTAAAGACCTACAGGAGGCCAGGGGTCAATAAACCTCTGAAAAGTATGAAGAATTCTGGAATTAGGCCGTCATAATCAGACGCAATATAATGTCTTAACTCTTCCTTGGAAGTGATCAGTTTCTCGACCTCGAGTGTAAGAACTCTATCCAGAGCGTCTCTGTCTTCCTTCGGAAAAGAGGGAACCTGTTGCTAGTTGGTCTCCATTAGGGAGTTTCCCAGACTCCTCAATTATCGAGTAGGATTTTTGCCGACTGACTGGGTTGAGTGAGGTGCTCCAATCCGGTATACTTCGGCCGTCAGACAGCAAGTTTGATACCAACATTTACTGAAATACGTCTCACCAAAAAAGCGTGTCTGCAGCTTGCCAACATTCCACCACTTTCCACTCATACTTTTTTGTTAGTAGCAACCAATGACAAAACTAAAAAAACGTGATACGAAGCTTCCACACGCTTTGGTTTTCTGCTCCAGGCTTGAACGATTAAGTTAAATTTTCAAGAGTAGTTAGAAGTTTTTCGTTCCAGACTTAACCGACAGATTTTACCCACACTCTTCAGATTTACGCTATCGTTCTTGGCAGTCGCGTTATATTCCCCCTTCCGGTGGGATTCCTTCTGAGGGAGGCGAAGCTGAGGAAGGATCTTTCGCGGGTCCTTAAGCTCTTGCTCAAGAATTGCCAAGATCTGTGAAGCAGGTTCCCCAAGGGGAACTGTTTCAATCTTTGAAGGGATCATATTGCAGCAAACAATGAATATTAAAAAGATATTCCCAGTGGTCCGAAATACATCTGAACCGGTAAATTCAGTATCAATAGCCCTTAAGAAATATTTGAAATATCTTTTTCGCAATTGGTGACTTCAATGACATTATCAAGATATAAATTTCTATATTCCAATTAAATTACCCTGAAGCACATTCGGAGAATTCAATAGAATGCTTTTTAAACTTAAATAAAAAAAAGACGGGTACTTTTCTTTCAATAACTTCAATCTGTCCAAAATATATTTTGTGGGGTGGATTCCAAATCTCGACAGCCCATTTAAGAGCACTTCAATTTAATAGATTTATGTGAGGTAAATGGGTTTTAAAAGATTTTCCAGTAAGGAAAATAAATTTCGTGAAACGAACAACTTCAGACATATTATTGGAAACAAAGTGGAAAAAATCGTCCACGGCATTAATTTCAAGAATCTATACTAATCGAAAACATTTTACGTTTATCCCACGAAATTATAAAATCTATAGAAACACTTGTGCTACTCGAGAAGCTTCGTGATACTGCACCAACTTTATTACATTGAAAGTCTGCTATTAAATTCTTTTACAACTCTATCAGGTAGTTACGTCGTTGGTAATTCCAACAGGTGTTTTGTCATTGAGTACTGAATGCAAAATTCATTTCCTAACAGTCATCTTCTAGTGACGTTATTGAAACACTACCTTCAGTTGCTGCCTCATTTTAAAGGGATTTCAAAGTATTTTTTTTAATAACGTTATAGCCGATAATTATCATGTGAAGTTTGCTATGTTGGCGTGAAGATCAACCAAAAATGAAAATACGCTTGCATTAAAAATAAATTATCATAAATAATCTGAATAACGTAATCAGCATAAGTCAGGCCAAAGGAATTTATCCAACGAATCTGTAATCGCTGAAATTATTTCAATTTTTGAGAATGAATCTTCCCAGAACACGGTAGATGGCAGTATTTGCGAAAATAGTGTTTACAAAAATGTTTGCATAGGCTGTAAATCGTTTGTTAAAACTATTTTATTTTTAGCAAAAAGCACAAGAAAAGTCATTTATCGAGGTTCTTGAAATATTTCCTTGCGAGCAGCAGGACGTGCACGGTGAACAATTCAACTAATTAAAAATTGAAGGAGAACCGGGTTTCCCTGTGCAATTTATAAATGATTGGACTTCTCGTGTGCAAAAGGTATAAAATTTATTACCATTCCTGCTTTCAACTTCTCTAGAAAACGTATACGAGTTCTGGGTGAAGTAGTTACCTTTTAGATTAATCAAGGGAGTTCGGTTGATGACCTACGAACAGAGCTCTACCTAACATTTACTCTTTACTGGTAGAGAGGTGTTTAAAGCCATAAGTTTTCTAGGGGCAAAACGCGTTTTGCTGGGTTGATTTAATACTCCTTTCTTACAGACAGTCGGAAATTATATTTACGTATATTTATTTAGGTGAGAATAATATCATAAATCTATATATAAGAACCCTACAACATTTAGAAAAATTTAAATCATTGTTCTTACTTCTGTTCACTTTTCTTTGCAGGAATAACAACTCGACAACAGAAAAAAATTCACGTTAACTCCCAAAATTATACTATTCAACATAATTTGTGATAATTTTCACTTTATTCTTGAAAATGGTGTCCGAAATAAATTCGTGCTGTAAACTCGAATATTTTTTAATAAAATATCGATGCTCTTATAAATGTGAAAAATTGAAAGTGTCGAAGAAAGTGAATTCGTAAATTGATTAGTGAGTGATATATTGGAGGAGCGCGAGGTGTCATGGGTTGCTCTTCAAGCTTCTTATCTGATGATAAGGATAGCAGTATTTTCTTCTGTATTAACTTGAAAAGAACCAGATTAAGACCACAGAGGACATCAGACACTGCAGTAACAGACGACTTGAACAACCAATGCAATCAATCCCTATTAAATCCGAACCAGACGAAAAACGAAACAGACTACGAAAAGGTAAGCTCAATAAAATATTATTAACATATTATGTATGTATGTGAACAGGAAATATTGTGTCCTTGAAAATTCTCGAGAGAGCATTTTTAAAATAGTGTAGGAATTTTTAAAATGTTATGTAATGGTATGTAATTGTCTAGACGAAGGGATCGTCGGTAGGAGAGGGAAGGGGGAGGGGGATGATCTCGTACAATACTAAAAAAGTGGGGCGGCGGAGCAGGAGGTGGAGATGAAAAATCGAATTTTTCAAATTGAAAGTTAGGGTAAAACATGAAATTTCTCAAATAAACGTCCCGAACTCAGCAGTCAGGGTAGAGGGTGGAGAAGTTAAAAGTCCAATATTTACAAGGCATCTCGGAAATTACCTTTTACTACCTTCCAAAATCTTTTTGAAGTATAATATTTAATTTTCATTCAATATCAAAATCCAGAAATATTCAGATTTTCACCTCCGCGCATGGGGCGCCTCTACCTCACAGCTACCACATTTCAATTATCAGAATATTCAGAATGAATTCATACGACCCCCTCTACTTGTATAACCTCTTTAATAGTACTGAAAATGGTACCATGTGGCTTTGTGGATCTTACAAGGAAGAAAATAAGTGTTGCAGGATTTTTATACTCCGCTTGGGTATCCTCTGCCCTAGATTACTCTGCAAGAGAAGATAAAGATCGATTTTAAACAATTGTGTAGATTTTTTATTGCTAATGTCCATTCTATTGCTTAATTCGTTTAAGAAATACCCGAAATAACTGCTTGAGTAATATTTTATATTATATGTCATATTTTCCTAGGAGCGATATATCACAACTTACACTCCAATTTTCAAAAATATCCCAGGGTCTTAAATTATTCAAATTCCCATTTAGTTATCTTAAAGGATAAAGCAATATCGAAAGTAGCTGACAATAAGGACGGCTGAAAAACTCCAAAGAGCAGATCCCTTATCAAAATCTAAATTTGGATATTTTCTGGGACTTAGAGGACCGATCCGACGTGTGGGATTATCTTAAAATGATACCAGTATTTTACACGGGAATAATGGCACTTTGGATCCTCCTATAAAAGCATCCTAAAGTCCAACAGTTCAACTAATATTATCTTCGGAGTATAGGCCGTACAATTTTCACCTTCAATTTTTTAGCAGTAGTGCTGGACTCAAATGTCCGTCCAGTTGCGAATTTCTCCCTTCATTAAACATTAAAATTCGATTGAGCACCACTTGAGCATAAAACAGAACTGTCGCTATTTGTTTATTGATTTCAGATTAATTTCTAATGCGAAAACAAGAGTAGTGGCTGGAGTGTTTCCAATTTCAGAATAGTGCTTCATGCATGGTCCCCGCGTTTCACTAGAGGATACCCCTCAATTCTTCCTAAAATCAATAAGGGTTTGATAAGGGTTTCCGTCATAGAAAATTCGGACTATATTATGATTGAAAAGTTCGACAATCATCATCCGGGCTTTGAATGGAATAACAGCAAATGTAATACATTTCAGTGGGGTGCAAAAATCGATAAATGTGGTATGGGGGCGTTTGAGAGTCATCCTCGTGGACTCTCTTGTTAAGAGTTTGTGTCTTCGTAAACAAAACGGAAGACTTTTTAAACTTCCCTAAACGGTAATCTGAGAAGATTAAAAGATCTTTTTGAATAAAGCACAAATCTATTTTGAATTACGCAACAGTGTTACAAAGTAATAAGCAATACCAAATCAAAGAGATATAAAAAGAACTCTACGAACTTAGAATTTTAGAATTTTACCAGTAGAGCGTGTAATCTATTCGCTGTTCCAAATCCCCAGCGAATTTGTATTTATCCAAGCGCTACACTTTTCAATTTCTTACTTGTTGGCTTAAATCTTTCTGAGTTATCGAAAACTTCTATGAATGACAATTTCAATTAAAAACTTTTCTGGGCTCAAAGGAAACCCTAGTACAGAAAGATAAGCCTGTGTTCTTGATACAATTTCGAAGATTTGTTTAGGTCATAAATTCGATGTTTATTTGATACCGAGTTCAAAGTGCGATAAAAATTTCCAACTTGCTTGTGTAAATATATCTGATATTCATAAAAGATACAAGGGAAAAGATGAGAGGACAAAGGATAATAAGCGAATCTTATTTCAAACAAAAATATTTAATCTTAAAATCTTGGGCAGCTGTTTCACAAGCTCTCAGTTTTCCTTTACCTGAAATTAATCTGAGGTTGAAAAGGTTTGTAAGAATTTCAGATTTGTAGGTGTCCGGAAAGAACTTATCACTAGGCATTTTCGGGAAATTTTTCATATCATTTTTCATATCCCCTCTCTATTTGATTTGAATATTATTCATTACTAATTGAAAGACGAAAAGAAAAAGAACTTTTAAGATGAAAAGACAGCAGAACACATCCTGTCCCACTCTGAAGCTCTACTCCGCTAAAGAAGGACACACATTGAAATAATGTTTATTTCACCAGAAATTGTAGAAACATGGGTAGGGTAACATAAAAAGTTTTGGTCCTGATTTGGCCTCCTAAAAAGCTTTTATGACGAAAGACCACAGATAGTCTCTCACCTCTCCGGCTCCCTGGTAGAAGCACATCGTAGAGTCATTAAAACTCACTAACCTCTATGCATCTATTAATATCAGTCAGTTCTACAGTTCTAAAATTTATCGAGCACAATTGTTGATATCAGCAAATTTCTTTCTATAGCACTAGTAGTTTTGATTTCTCCGTCTAGTTAGTTCGAGATTAGATCTTGTGACCTCACTATCAAACTTAGTACTAATGGAAACTATCATCGATCTCAAAAGTAGTTGGAAAGCCTCAGTAAATAACTGCATTAAATAAACAAAACCCCGGGAAACTGGATATATTCATTTTAATTTAATTTATTATACAAAATTTTCTTCTTCAATTTTTCCCTGTCCACTCAAATTGGAGGATCAACAACTTCAGGCTCCCGCTTATTGCCTGCTGCTGTTCTTGAATTATTGAGATTGAAACCTCTAAGCTATTAGCATTTTAATTTCGCGCAATCAGAAAATATTGTATTGATGGATTGCAAATGCGTAACAAATTTCGTGGTCCATTTTCGGTCTTCCAAAAAAGTACTTAATGCCTGCGGATTTAAGAGGCTTTCTTTGTGAAAATATGCCAGAATTAACAACTGTTGTAGGTTCAACCATAAAAATGAAAATTGAGCTATAAAATTGCTGAAAATTCCCTATAAATCGCAAAAGAGCTTTGAAGGGAATACTTTGTCATTAAAGCTGTAATTTTTCTATAAATCAAAAATTATTTCTTTTCTTCCCGTGATTACTTTAAGAACTTTTAATGAGCACGAACGTAAAACGCAAGCAGAAGTATTGACGTGAAAGGCACATAAAGGCTCTGTGTTTTAATCCTTGGTGGAGAAGGATCTATTCCTGTGTGATTTCATGGGGAGCCGGACTATAATTTCATTGCTCATAATATAGTGACTCTGGGAAATTACAGTTATCTCTCAGCGGCTAAAAAGCCCAATCAATTATAATTTGTACCCTCTTCCAAGTTGAAGTTTGCAATGAGTTACTAGGCACGACCGTCGAATTCAATCTAGGAATTTAATGATGTTGTTAGTACCTGCTACAGCTAATTAAACAAGATTATCATTCCAAGAACAATGTCATTATAATTATCAAAATAATGAGAAGTTATTATCCTGGGTATTAAAGGCTATTCC
>QYTT01083581.1:4346-15004 GCA_006980735.1 Dasypogon diadema
CTACTATTGAAGTGTCTCAAAATGTGTGAATCGACGTCATGCATACTCCTACACAAGTAAATTCAATTTTCCAATTTCGAAACGAATTACGCTTAATTTCATCTGCAGGAGAGAGATTGCTCCTGTGGCGGGAGTTTGTTAAAGCATCAATCAATTTAATGGCATGACAGGACATACTTTTTGTGCTAAAAGTTCAACAAAAGCTGAGATAAACCACTAGTCATCTTATGGTAATCAGATCAGTAGCAATTTCATATAAAGTCTCTAAGAGATTATTAAAATATAGATTTTGAGCACGCAATATTTCTTTTTTCGTGGGTCCCCCAGCTGAAACCCAAGTGTATTACATAGGTCATGTACATTATGTGATATCATGCTGGGCGCTGATTACATGACTGAAACGCAATTAGTAATGGCTACATCCGAGAATTTGATTGGTACATCTTCTGTGTCGTTATAAATATGTATAATTCTTTAATTCAATTGTAGTCTAAGAATTTTAGGTACAACTGAGTCAACCGGTTGTGCTTCCATCATTCGCTGTTATTGATACAAAGTGAAGTATCCCGATATCTTCCTTGTTCTCGAAGTACTGGCATTCAGGCATGGACGAAATACATTCCTGAAAATTCATCCTTGATGATTAATAAGACCAGTCAACTATTTGAAGATGCTCGCTCTCTACTCCTTCTGCTCATCCCGTGTGTTCTGTTTGGTGACCTGTGTCACCATAACCACCGATGGTGATAATAATGACACTTTTGTACCATTTACATTATTATAAGACTGCGGACTTTCGGAAACAAGAGATATAGGCTGTCAAAGTCCAAATTTCGACTTTGCAGTACAATTTTTTCAACTTCTAATTAAATTTCTGGAAAATTTAAGATTTTAACATATTGTTTTTTTCTCGTTTACTGACAGCCCATGAAGTTACCTTTCAAACCATATCCCATATATGCCTCTAGAATTACAAATCATAAGGATATATATGAGTCTAATTTATGTTTATTCTTATTATAAAAAATCCAAAAACCTCGGAAAGGTTAAGATTTGTTTTCTTTAGTTCTTGTGTAAGAAGCATTCAACTAATAGAGCTAAACTCACATACATATCAAAAGTCATTTAAGGCTTCCTTCCTTTTTCAACTGATCCTCCATTAGAACTCTCAATTTTTCTCCCCCTCTTTCCATAAGAAAAACCAAAAATCCCTTTTAAAACTGAACTTTTTCCTTCAAAATTTAAGAAAAACTTCTGCAATTTTCTCAAACTCCTAATGCTCTCACATAAACTTAAATAGGTACGAAACTTTCATCAAAGAAGAAACGATAAATAATTCATCCTGCATACTCCATTCATAATTTATCCTTGTACCTTCTTAGTTGTATCTTTTTTTCTTTTATTTACAACACAAAAGTCACTCACAGTCACTCCATTTCTCTGGTTAACCTATTCAATTATGGAAACCTGACCTCAATATTTCTGAAAGAAAGAATGCAAAGGTATTTGGTTGAAATCTGACAAAGAAAAATGTTAAAATCCATCCATTTACGGACGACCCTTTTTTCTTAAGAATGTATACTCGCATCAGATCCCCTTCAAATTCCAGTACATTCATACTGACCAAATAGTCGTCATGTTATGGATCCTTTCTCCACGTCATTTGACCAAATATCTTCAGAACGCTGTATTCATTTTGCGTGTAGAACAAAAAAATGGGGCTAAAGAATGACGAATGTCCAATCTTGCATAATACATAAAACATGGCTATAAAACTACATCCATCTAAAGGATAGTAATAGGATTCCTTTTCGTTTAATAGGAACCTTCAGTGTATAGCGATTTTGTATTCATTGTACATTGCAGGAGCTATCCCCTTTGGGTGAGAGCCCCAAGCTGCATAAACAGATCATGAAACAAATTAGGTTGAATCCATAAAAATGCCTTTGCCAGGTCCTGCTTGGAGTGATTTGTGCGTATATTGTTCATTTAATTTTAGGATTGGTTTAAAGCTTTTATTAAGGCACAGTATTCATTTAAACGCCCATATCATTTTTAGTATAAACGTGATATGTTTATGGTTTAGGCAGTAAGGTTTAAGTATTGACGAAATACCACGCTTAGAGAAATTTCTGGTAGCAACCCCGATATTACCCGAATTCTTTAAAAACAAAAAGTTCATAAGTTACTCGTCAATAGATATTCGAGTAAGTGCCGCCATTTTTGAAAAATTAAAAAATGGATAAAATTGAATATGGTGCGATTATAGAATTCCTTACACGTAATCAGTACAAGATGCTATGAGTCCTTGGCACAATTCAGAAATTGCAAAAGTTTAATTATTGTAAACGACTTTTAGAGCTCTGTGGTGAAGGCGAAAGTGGATTAATCGGGAGGATTGTAACTGAAGACGAAACCATGGTAAAACCATTCTGGTAATTTCGTGTTCGTCTTCTATAAAAAATACACCTTTTCACACACACTGTTATATAAGCCACCATTCGCGAAAGCTTTAGGTCATTCTGAGGATGAGGCATTCAGACAGCTCATTGCCTGTAAGAAAATTTTACTGAAGTCTGAACATTGCAATACTTTACGTTTCACAGCGGACCTTTCCAATTAACTGATTAGGGATGGTAGTCTATAGTCTTCTAGAATGTTTTATTCATATAACATGAGGAAATAATGCAAATTTTATAGAAGACTTCTCCGAAAAAATATAAGGTCAGGATTTCTAGGAAACTTTCTGGCATGCAAGAGGCCTCAATGACAGCCAAGTTGTTATACTTTCAACTTACAGTGTATGTTATTTCAACATCTTTCCCCCCCAGCTCCCACTTTTAAGAATATAAATATAAATCACGAAAACCATTTTTCATCTATCATGACATTTCTTTAAAAATTTTCACCTCTCGGCAAGGAGACCAATACATATTTTGAAATCTCTCCACAAGTAGAGATGTTATTTGAAAATTCATTTAAAATGAAAATTTTATCAGGTCGGGATGATTGTAAATTGGACAGGTTGGGAAAGGTACTGTGCGCATTACTCGGAAGTAGTGATTTGAGGACACGTACTTTTGCCCACGGTAAGTAGACAAATAATGTGCTTTTCATTCTACGTTTGTCTTAATGAGAACAGATATACTATAGTACATATTCTCTCTAGAGCTGGATGAGCTCTTAAGTTTATCTGAAGTTTAGTCGCTGAAAATATATAGAAATGTATAGAACAACATTGCAACATCCGCCAAAAGCTACCACATCCATAATTTTGTTTTCCGATAACAACAAGAATTTCGCTGTAGCCAAATTACCGCGCCTGTAAACTGCATCGGTTTCATAAACCCTGATTGTATGCCAATGTGTTTTTAGAACGTGCACCCCCACCCACTTCCTGGCAAAATCGATGGTAAACATCCAACAAAACTGTATCAATAATCGTAAACAGAACTCTAAAATCGTCCAAGCCTATGAAAAAGGATCTGGAGGTCCGTCAGCTATGGTGATAAGGGTTTTCTGGGAACATATCTGACACATATCCCTACTCCAAATCTAAGTATAACTGAAAAACTTTTATCATACAATAAAATATAAAACTCGAAGTTACTGTTTGTCAATGGCAGGCGCCAGTATATATCTTCTTTTTTAGAGAAATTTCCATCCGAATTGCTGCGAATGGGTAAAAATTTTCTAACCCACTTAGCTCAAATTGCTCCTGAAAGTCGGGCACACTACTCCTTTGTCTGATCTCCGCAAGGAAAATTCTCCGAGCCCGCCTTCAATTTTTTTCTTCCAACACATTTTAATAAGTTGTTTATGGGAGGCATTATAGTCTACATGGGATACATGGAGCACACCAGTGCCTATCACTTTTAAGGCACCGTTCGTTCAACGCGCAAAGTGGTTGAACAAATTCAAAAGATTCTCAACGGAGCAACATTCCACCGCTACGAGTTTGGTGGAGTATCTGCCAGCAGTGCTTTTCTGATATTTACGATTCAACCCATTTCCCTAGAGTGAAATAAGGCTTCATTGCGAACCACCATCCTTCCACCCCTGGATTTTCATTTACTTCAAAACGTTATCAACTCTTGACGCTCGGCAATATAGGACATGCTCCGGTCGTTTTTGTGCATCAGCCGACAAAGGAAAATTTAAAATTTCTGAATGCATCCAGGCATTATTGCCGCCCCTGTACAGTAGGCAGAACGTTACAAGGGATGTAAGTGGATGCTGTGTGCGGGTGACGTGTAAATCCCCAGGGACGTTTTTGGTTGACACTTTTCAGAGCTACTAAGAGACATTTTAACATTTCTTGCTTGCGGCCTCATGAAGAATCTTACAACAGGAAAAATGTCTGCCGACTAATGAAAAAGGACGTCCTTTCTTTTCAGTATTGAATAACACACCCACCATTTTCTGATTACGTGTGATGACTATCAGGGTGGGAAATTCAAAGGCTTTGAGACCCTGGAATATGATGAAAGACCAAAAAGAGGAGCACAGTGAATGACGTTTTTCATGCGCTTCGTGTATTTTTTTACAACAATGACGATGCCAGCATTTGGCAAGAACTGCTGCTGGGGTTTAATTGATTCTGCTCACGGACGAAATGTATGGAATTTCAGGCTCTGCAGGAACGTCCTTGATTTTCTGCCAAGCATCCTTCTATATCATAAAATGCAAAGCATTGAACCCCAGTATTGTGCACATCTTCTGTATTTACAGTGCGATTTCTAACTACACTAGGAGTCACAAAAGAGATAATAGGATAAAACTGGAGCGTATAAATTAGCATTTCCAGTATGCAGTAGAATGCACCGGAAGTAATATGTCGCTTCAAGACTCTTGCTCTGTATGGCTGATACATTTTCGAGGGATGCTATTTGTTGAAGGAATTGGGTTGCGTATAATTGAAATAAAACATTTCGTATATTGCAGCCGGTAGATACATTAAATGCATTGCACAATGTTTTAATGTCAGTAAATAGCTGAACGCCCGGACGCCTGCATCCTACAATGTAAGAGGATTAAATGTGCTCTCGAGAATCCCATCGCTCTGTGACACGTTGCAGATATTATCATTTGTGTTATTTGTCAATTTAAGAGAATTTAATTTCTGTTTTTATTTTATTAAGTATAATGGAAAGTAGTTTTTATCCACAAAAGTCCTTGTGTGAAGTCCAAGACAAGCTGAAGTTCGATAAGGTTTATGTTCAGGTGATATAAACTTTGCTAGTAGTGTAGTGCTACATGTGATGTAATCAAAATCATTTAAGTAAAACTAAAAATAATTTTCGTAGAGGATACCAGCTCAGACGTTGTAATCACAAATCAACTTCTTGGTACATATTTTAACGAAATTTTCAAATTCCTAGGCATTATCAACACCATTTGCAATTAACTTAGGTATGCCACAGATCACCGTAGTGGGACCGAAACTAGTCAAACTATGGGCCCTATTATGTTTCTCGATTTTCGACTGTCAATTGAAGTCGATTCTTCAATAAATTTAAACTTTCAGAAAACCCGGCACATATAATCTTTTTATGAAAAAGCCTTTTCACATTTTTTGTCGCACTCGGTAATTTTACTCAAACTACAGAAGCTTGGATTTCCGACTTTTTTCTTGAGATGGATTCAGTCGTATTTGTCTGATAGGTCATATCAGGCGCTCATTCGTGGCCTTCAGTCTAGAGTCATAAGGGCCACATTAGGGGCACCTAAGGGTAGTCATCTTGGTCCCCTCATTTTTGTACTTTCCATTGACGATATCGTGCATCTCTTGAAGCATTCCAATGTTTTAATTTATGCCGACGATATGAAAATTTTCCATGTAGAAGAACAATTATGTATATTTTATACTATGTACTTTTTTTATTTTATACTACTTACTACACTTAAACTACTCTATAACCCTTAAGCTCAATAAAACCTTATAAGCCAAAATATTCAGAAAAATCCATTCCATTGAAACCTATATATATTTCAAAATATCCATATTCCACAAATTATTCAAAATGTAGTCTAGCTTTTTCCAAATTTCCAGTTCGATAACATTCAACAACTTTCACCCTGAATGTTGCGAAGTCGAATTAATTTTTTATAGAATCATTTGACCCCTCATTCAATTTCCCAAACACAGCAGCAGCTGTACCACCTGAAATTTATCCCCTTGACAAATGCTGCGGAGGATGAAATTTAAATTTAATTGCCTCTTCCTTGGTCAGCACATCTTAAAATCCTCCCCCAAAAAAAAATTCAAATTTTCCTTATCCGTCTCTATCATCTCCTCAGAATTGGAAATCAAACAAAATTTCCTCCAAATAAATTTATGAAATATTTTCCACACCCACACCCGCACCCACGTTCAGTCCAGGGGAAGATAAATAAAAACCGCAAGCCTCATTCTACATGACAACAACCCCACAATATAAATCAACCTTTGGCGCTATTATCTTAGGACGATCAGGCAGAGGCGAAGAGGTTCCCTAAAGCATTCCAGGATCACGTTCCATCAAATGTCTGGGTATAAAGAGTTCCATCGTTTTAGTTGGAAAAAATTCAAAGAAAAGAAAATCACGTTTTGGGGATGTTTGACTTTGAAATCCACACAGGGGTGCAATTTGAGAAGGGGTGGCATATCTGATGGCGCGAACTTGTACCGACTTCTTAATCATGACTCTGTAGAAAAATTCACAGCTCGTCGGCTACATATCTACCTAAAAGAGCCCAAAAAAATATCCCAGAGTATACGGACAAACGACTCCAGATAGAAGATAAGGGATGATTCCGTCTCTCGACTATAGAGGAGGGGCGGGTTAAAAAAAAAAGCCGCGTCTTTTTCATATTCTAAGGCTTCCGTGTTTCTGACGTCTTGAGATAACTGAAATGCTTGTAGAAGCTCGGTTAGCCCTTTTGTCTTTTCCACAGAAGAAGCCCTTCATCACATAGGTTCAATGATTGCAAGCAATAAACGAACTTTCAGAGGAGCTACAATTGTCTGAGCTGGACAAAGGCTGAAGGGCGCATGATTACAGAGAGACTATACCCCGCCGGGAAGTATATTTCATTTGGTAGGTTTGCACCCAACTACATCAGTTACATCAAGGCAAACAGTTCCGATTTCGCTCTTATACGGTTAGCAAGTATTTTCGAGGGTTACGAGTTTTGTGCGGTACACTCACCTGGTATAGATATTTTCTATCAAGAAGTTCCCCAAAGGTTCACAGTGAAAGTGTTAAAAGGCGTTTGGTTAAAATGGATGTTACACCGCTGGATTATTTCGATCCAGACGACCTGTGCAAATTTGAGTTGTTTGGCCTTTCGAATGCCACAATGGTGCCGGTTATGATTACAATGACGCCGACGATTGGTATACAAACACAGCCCACCGCCAACCAAGCATCTCCGCCACCCGTCGGGATTGCTCAAACCACTACAACAATACTGCCACCGCCGCAACTGACTCCAGGAATACCTTTACTCCCGGCTAAAATTTCTCATGAACAGTTACAACAGCTTCAAGCTTCTGGTGGCATAGTAGGAGCAGGAGGATCTGTCGCTGTTGGAAACTGTGGTAGTTTGATATATCAAAAGCTCATGCCACCAACATCACAGCACGTCTGTACCCATCATCATTTACAACAACAACAGTTCCAGTCTAAAGCTCAAGCTCAAAAGTTTATGGAAGCATCAGCATCGGTAGCAACTACAGGAGGGACAGGGACAACGTCGACGGGAACTTTATCTTGTATACCAGGCGGCAGCGTATTGGGTGCAGAGGGTGGAAGCCTAGTTAGTGGAGGTTGTGGCGCCGGATGCAATGGTTTAATGATGATTGGCATTGGGGGTGGGGGTGGCAGCAGCAATAGCGAAAACCCTGCCGGGCAAATATACCACGAGGAAAAACACCTTAAACAGCATTGCAACTGCACCTACATGAGCTTCGACAACTTCACGGATTACCAAGTAATTCAGACTTTTTTTTATTGTAGCTCCATAGATCCTGTCGTCTGTAATGGCTTTAAAAGAAAGAAAATCCTTTCCACGGTTCAAAAACACTTAACTCCCAAACTTTTGTAGAAAACAGAAATATTTCTTCTGTGCTCCTTTGAAGTGAAAATTGAAAATGTCTTAGTCAAAGGATACCCCGTGAATTTTCAGCTTTTCCACTGTAACAGCAACAACAACAACAACATTTCTGCACCTCAGGCATAGTCTTTCCAAGCGGACAGAATTTTTTTTTCCTTTGTTCTTTTCTTCTCTTTGATCCTTTGGGATTAGATAGCTCTGATTTTGTCGGTTTGTTTGTTTCGCTTTCTGGTTAGAAGGATTATGTGCCCCTTTGGATGCGCACCAACCAAAAAGTCTTCCTTTGGGCTTCTCTTGTGGTACGTACATTTTACTTTCATCCGGGGATTTTTTCTGCCTAATATCCAGAGAATTTTATTGGAAGCGATTTCAGATTCAGCAAAAATGCCACGTAAAAGTGTGGGAGGTTATTCCATGGGAACGAGAGAATGTTGACAATTGCTTAGCAAGCTCGATATTGCTTGGGAAAATTGATATATAAAAAGAAGTGATGAAATGGATGAAAAAATGTGAATGGTGTTTTGTCATTGATTGATTTTATGCAATTTTATCTGTCGCTTAAGGTTGAGATAAATTGGACATGGAAAAGGAGTTAGGGTTCGGAAATTCCATGAATGGAGATGACTTTAGAGATGACAAATTGTGATGGTTGAACAATTGTTGCTTAAAAGAAATAAATCGTAAATGTGATGGAAGGCATACACAACTACTATTTTATATGTTTTATATCCCAATAGGAAATAACTAGGTATAACTAGTAATGTGAAACTAATTTTTAGGGAAATTCAAGCTAATTGTGGATTTTGTAGTGTGATTTATTTTTTATGTATTCTTTGTATATTTACAGTTTAGTAAATGCATAATGAAAAATAAAAGTCAGAAGCAACAAAGGTCATGAAAATTCGGTAGAAAAAGTCTGCGTACAGTCAAGTTAAAACTATAAATAATATTAATTAATTTAAGATTTAATAACTGCTTGCATATTCTTTTCTTTTGAGGACTTCCTTCAATCTCTTCTGCCTAGAATACCCAAGTTTTGAGGTTTCCTGAACACTGATGTTGTTCTATAATTGCTGCAGAATTCTCTTCAACGCATTCTTCAAAATAATGTGATATTGATGAATTCTTCGTTCTAATAGATCCCATAAATATTCTGGAGAGTTGTGGTGGTGCATGCAACTGTTTTGCGGCATTATAAAGCAATCATAATCTCTCAATATCCGATATGTGCTTGGAGTCATTATCGTGCATAAAGTAGTATTCATTACCTAATCCAAATTTTTCAGCATTTGATTTTAAATTCCGCTTTAAAATATTTGGGTAGTCATATCAATTTGTGGTAGGCACGATGAACTCTAATTTTTTTACACCACTACTTGTCATACACCCACAGACCATTACTTCATCACCACCATATTTCACAGTATCAGGTCTTTTTTTATTCAATGCTGTGTCCGATTTTCTCCAAACGACTTTCCGACCTTTTATCCCAAAAATACAAAATTTACTCCTCATTCGAAAAAATGACTTTCTCCTAGAATTTATTTGACCAAATACATTAATTGCCTGCGATGATAGTTCGACTTCGGCGGCTGATTCTTCAAATAAAGTTCTTCTTGCGTGCGATATGCCCGCGAATCCCTGCCTTTTTAGTATTTTTTAAGTAGTATCGGCGCAAATCTTTCTTACTAGACTTAAGTTCGATGCTTTTAGTCATTTGCCCTGCTGTTGTTCGAGGATCGTTTTTCAGTGGATTTATAATAATACATTTTTCTCTTGGGGTGGACATTGAGGAACGACCAGAATACGGTTTTGAGGTGTTAATACCTGTCTTTTCCAAACTTTTCACCACCCATTGCAAAGATGAATGTAGTCTTCCCACAATATTGCCAATTTCCCGAAAACTTTTTCCTCTTTTCCGTAATTCTATACGTTTACGCTCGCATACACCAATTTCTTGCCTGTCCGATCTCCTGTCATCTAGTGTACCAATAATACCTCTCGCATATGTTACATTAACTGCACTACTATAGGACCTACTAATTTAATTAAAAGATGCGAACGAACAAAAATTTGGGAAATAACACAATTTTGGAATTGTACACAGATTTTTTCTACTGAATTTTCGTGACATTTTTGCTTCTGATTTTTTTTCTATATTTTTTATTTGCTCGAAATATATTTTGTTAGCATTTCCCAAAATCTAAATGTACAAAAAATGTATGGACCGCTTTTCAGCTCTACATCATTTGGCTGGTTGCCAATGGTTCAATTAACGTGGTACATTGATAGGCTCTACTATAGGTTCACTGCTTTTTATTTTAAAACTCTTAAACCACCCACGTCTGTGGCCAAGCGGGCTGATTCGCAAGTCTCAAAATTTTCTCCCCTGTTGGCGTGGGTTCGAATCCTGCACAGGACACGGCAATTTATCTGGGTACCAGTGGTTGAGGCAAATCTCCTGACAAGAATTGTACTCGCGAAGCCACTGAAATGTTGCACAATAATAACTTGCAGCATTTGTCAAGTTAAAATTTACCAATCTCCTCTTTCCTAATTTC
>QYTT01083581.1:15024-32948 GCA_006980735.1 Dasypogon diadema
TTTTTTCTGCCTAATATCCAGAGAATTTTATTGGAAGCGATTTCAGATTCAGCAAAAATGCCACGTAAAAGTGTGGGAGGTTATTCCATGGGAACGAGAGAATGTTGACAATTGCTTAGCAAGCTCGATATTGCTTGGGAAAATTGATATATAAAAAGAAGTGATGAAATGGATGAAAAAATGTGAATGGTGTTTTGTCATTGATTGATTTTATGCAATTTTATCTGTCGCTTAAGGTTGAGATAAATTGGAGTCAGGGGTTCGGAAATTCCATGAATGGAGATGACTTTAGAGATGACAAATTGTGATGGTTGAACAATTGTTGCTTAAAAGAAATAAATCGTAAATGTGATGGAAGGCATACACAACTACTATTTTATATGTTTTATATCCCAATAGGAAATAACTATAACTAGAAAAAGTCTACGTACACCCAGTAATGTGACACTAATTTTTAGGGAAATTCAAGCTAATTGTGGATTTTGTAGTGAAATTTATTTTCTATGTATTCTTCGTATATTTATAGTTTAGTAAATGCAAAATGAAAAATAAAAGTCAGAAGCAAAAAAGGTCATGAAAGTTCGGTAGAAAAAGTCTGCGTACAGTCAAGTTATTTTTAAAAATATAAATGATATAAATTAAGATTTAATTACTAGTTGCATATCCTTTTCTTTTGAGGAGCAATCTCTCCTACCTAGAATACGCAAGTTTTGAGGTTTTCTGAACACTGATGTTGTTCTATAATTGCTGCAGAATTCTCTTCAACACATTCTTCAAAATAATGTGATATTGATGAATTCTTCGTTCTAGCAGATCCCATAAATATTGCGGAGAGTTGCGGTGGTGCATGCAACTGTTTTGCGGCATTATAAAGCAATCATAATCTCTCAATATCCGATATGTGCTTGGAGTCATTATCGTGCATAAAGTAGTATTCATTACCTAATCCAAATTTTTCAGCATTTGATTTTAAATTCCGCTTTAAAATATTTGGGTAGTCATATCAATTTGTGGTAGGCACGATGAACTCTAATTTTTTTACACCACTACTTGTCATACACCCACAGACCATTAATTCATCACCACCGTATTTCACAGTATCAGTTTTTTTTTATTCAATGCTGTGCCTGATTTTCTCCAGACGAATTTCCGGCCTTTTATAATACATTTTTCTCTTGGGATGGACATTGAGGAACGACCAGAATACGATTTTGAGGTGTTAATACCCGTCTTTTCCAAACTTTTCACCGCCCATTGCAAAGATTAATGTGGTCTTCCCACAATATTGCCAATTTCCCGAAAACTTTTTCCTCTTTTCCGTAATTCTATACGTTTACGCTCGCATACACCAATTTCTTGCCTTTCCGAATTCCTGTCATCTAGTGTACCAATAATACCTTTCTGATGTGTAATTTTCGCATATGTTACATTAACTGAATTTTCGTGACATTTTTGCTTCTGATTTTTTTTCTATATTTTTTATTTGCTCGAAATATATATCCCAAAATCTAAATGTACAAAGAATGTATGGACTGCTTTTCAGCTCTACATCATTTGGCTGGTTGCCAATGGTTCAATTAACGTGGTACATTGATAAGTTCTACTATAGGTTCACTGCTTTTTATTTTAAAATTCTCAAACCACCCACGTCTGCGGCCAAGCGGGCTGATTTGCAAGTCTCACAATTTTCTCCCCTGTTGGCGTGGGTTCGAATCCTGCACAAGACATGGCAATTTATCTGGGTACCAGTGGTTGAGGCAAATCTCCTGACAAGAATTGTACTCGCGAAGCCACTGAAATGTTGCACAATAATAACTTGCAACATTTGTCAAGTTAAAATTTACCAATCTCCTCTTTCCTAATTTCTGTGCTGTGTGTATCAAAGGGTTATTGCCTGAGTTTAGGCAATATCTTGAAAAAAAATCACTGTCAGCAGTATAAAATATGCATATAATGCATATTTTACCTATTAGTGCTCAGTCTACACATTTCGTTATTTTTAATTAATCCATGTAAAGCTCTAGTTTATCGTATCTGTAATTTAAGTTTTCTTTTCCTGTTTGCAAGTCTACTAGGAGAGTAATATCGGGGGCATTACCTTTTTGGAAAAGAGCAATAGCTCAATTTGTGTTCCCTGGAGAGATGCTGTCGGCAAAGTGTGCTTCACAGCGATAGAGAATTATTCCGATACTTCTACTGTTGTCCTGACAGCGATGATTAAGACAAACGGTCCCGAAAATAGCCTACATAACGCAGGAACTGCTTCTCGCATTTGGAAGTGAGTCAGATGAGCAAATGTAAATGGGCCAATTTGGACAACTCCTTCATAGGGTTGCCATATGAAACTTTCAGCTATGTCAAATAAAAAATCGATATTTTCATTCTAAAACGAGAACGCTTCGAAGTAGATGGACAAGATTTTCTAAATGTCAATGGAATGTTGACAAAATGACGGATATATAGGTTTTTGGGGTTGATGATTACGAATTTAACCTTAAAGCTTAAGAATTCAACATGGCGGATCAAATATGGCGGTCGTAAATGTTAACTTTTTCAAGGGTTTCTCGCTCATCATGAAAATAAATCCACATGGGTTTTTAGGAGGTCACTGATTTTGAGTCTGGAGTCAAATTTTGGAAATTCAAAATGACGAGTCCAATATGGGGGACAGGGTTTACTACAGGTCAACGGAATTTTCACGAAATGGCAAATTAAAGCTAAAGGGTGCGTCGACTGGCTGCCGATAGTAGGACTGTTTGCAAATTTGAAGGTCAGCTGCGAATATGTAAGAATAAGTAGCCGCGGACAATTAACTGCAAACGCATTATTTTCTTTTCTTCCCTACGTCTAGGGTATAACATAATTGGTCTAAACCAATTATAGCTTCTTTTCTTGTGGCTATTATGGTTTTGCACAATGGTTTTAACGCAATTTTATGGCCAGGACGTCACCGTGGTCTATGTTTTTAATAGTTCCACATTTTATTCACCAACGAAGGTATCATTATGGACTTCGTGAGATACTTGTAGGCCAAGTACTGCTTGTGATCTAGCGATTGATATACTTTCCAGATCAACAACAAGTGAACAGAAGAGGACAGCATTTCTCAGAACTTTTTCAAGCCAGCCATAAGAACTAATACAATAGTCCTATGCGTGCCACCATTGAGAAAAGTTATTGATATTAGTCGAATTGCACCAGCGATTTCAGGGTCAGTTGCAGATTAATATGTATTTCCTCAAATTATAGGTATTCAGAAATCTGGCTAACAATTGACATTTTAGGCAATAGAAATCCAAAAACAAAGATAGGTGAAAATCTTACAAACTTGTATCCGTAGACAACTGTTTGAAAAGTAGGTCAGGGAGCCGGCCGATGTTCTCAGGGTGAACATAAGAGGTTTGTAAGAACACCGAACTTTTATTTTATGGAATGCCTTGACGTTTTTTTCGAGTTACATCCTCATTTGTTAACAACAGTGATATTTTTTCCTCACAAGTAAATCCCAACCAACAAATTCCACAAAAACGTCATATGAATTATTATAGAGAAGTACCCAACTTAAGCTATCAACAAATAGGAAAAATAAATAACAGATTCAAATCTCTGTTACTAGAGGAGAGATGATTTTTATAGCCCAACCGACCAAACTCATTTGGATTATTTCATGCAAATTTCTTTTCAATCCCTGGGATATTTTTACATTCAAGAAAGCTGGATCTCATTCTCAGAAATAAAGTGCTAAGTGCTGCCGTTATTTATTCTTATTTTTATCGTATTTCCACTGAGATTTTACATTTTTACAAATCTCTCTCTATCTATAAATTTTGGTGCAAACAAGCTTTTCGTGAACATTTCTTCCTCGTAAGTACTACTACCACGTCGTTCATTGCTCAAAGAATGTTATACGGGGAATTGGGTGGTGGGGATAGAATAAGACAATTTCTTTTATCATTTCAGTTCTGTGTCTTTACGAAATTCGCATGAATCTTTGGGATAGTGGCGTCTGGGTTATGAATTCCAAATGAACTTTTAAAGTGGATCTGAAAAGTTTCCGGATCTTGATATGGCTTTATTATGCCCTTTTTTATCACATCTCATGGTTATAAGTTCGATTCAAGTTAAACTCAAAAACTATGCTAGAAATGCAAATTAGATTTAAGAGAAATTCAAAATACATACAGAGTTTTGTCCTTTTTTAGTTATATTCAAGATGATGAGATTTGAAATTTTGTACAGGGAATTGAGAATTATTATAACAGACGTGATAATATGAGCAGAATGTGCTGATAAATTGCGAATTTTAAGGTTGGATTCAATTTGACTTGAATGACAGTGTAAAGGGGCTTGTAAAAAGCAACACGTTTATTGAATAATCATATCATATCATATTAGTGGGTGTAGAAGTATGGAAAGAAATATAATATTTTTGTGAAAGATAATTCGCCAGAAAACATCTTACGGGTAACAACCATCAAAGTTTTGAAAAAAAAATTAAAAAAAAAAAATTTAAAATTTTAAAAACGTCATTCAGAAAAGATTCAAATCACAAATTCATACATGTACTTTCGTATAAAAAGCCCTTTAATATTTACCAATAAAGGGAACACTCGCTTTTCAGTGGATATCCTTCTTTTTGGAGTTTACTTATTTAAGCGCATTATTATGGGATCCATGGATGAGTGGAAATTAAGTCCCAGGTTTTAGAGTCTAAAGTCGACTTAGCTGCAAATCACATTCAAATTTCTGCGAATAAAATTCGCCCCCTTACAAATCAAATTCAACCTTTTCTAATTCAAACTCAATCTTCTAAAAAATCCAGTTCTACTACAAACATATTTAATCTTCTTCCTAAGCAAGTGCGAATAATTGTTAAAAAGTTCAAAATTTTATTTATTACAAAGAAGTTAAATATTTATTTAATAATAATTATCAGTTTATTAAATACGAACGTTGTTCAGTAAAAATTATTATTGATATTGTAAAATCTTCATTTTTAAAAATCCATCATCAACGCTTTTATTCCCTTCTTCATACTCCCCAATTATTAAAATGCAGAGAAACGCAAGCACGGAAAAAGTTATCTTTGAAACCTTCTCTAAAACCGCCTCTAGTACCTAAACTACGTCCTGCTCGGCATTAAAGTGCCATTCTTTTAAGTCCTCCTTTGCTGTGAGCTATAAAATAATATTGTAGGGAGTCAGACATGGCTATGTATGGGATAATGAGACGATCATTAAAAAGTTTCGATCAGCGAGAATTTGATTAACTGTAAGGTTTTTTATATTCGAGGTAACGAAACACTGCTACTGCTTTGCTTCGTATGCAACCAGTTACCGACACCGTTGTGTTTGAGATAGAGGGACCCGATTTCTGTTGAAGAATATTGGAGGTTATAAAAAAATGCCGTGAAGTGACAGATCGAGCGCTCAGTGGAAAATACCAAAACCAGTCTCAGTCTTTATTGAACAACCATCTGACAAATGTTGCAAGTGAGCCGTAATTTTTGGCATAAAAAACGGTCCGTTTGGCCGAACGACCTGAACCGCACACCTGCAGATTTTCTCCTCTATGAGCATGGGTTCGAATCCGGCATAGGATGCACTTATTTATTTGGATACCAGTGATTAAGGCAATTCTACTGACGAGAATATGAAGCCACTAGGATGTTGCACAGTAGAAATTTCATGCCCCCCTCCCTCTCCATATTCCATACCCAGTATGATTTGTTTTGATGAGGTCTATCACCTCGCGGGAGATGCACCTTAAACTGGACTACCCTGTATATGTATCCAAGTGGTAGTTAGCTACGGCAACATGAAAAGCATAGGACGTCCTCTAGCTATATAGAACTCTGCCTTTTTTGACTGACTGGGCCCATATGCATAAAACAGAAGTAAATATTTTTACACTCATTTCCAAGCAAATGTTACAAATTTTGATACCAATTGCCGAGTTTTTTCCGCAATTACAAAGCATTTGCTCAAGTATTTACTTTAAAAGTCAGATAAAAGTATTTACATTGCATGTGGCCCACTATTCCTCATATAATATAATTGCAGTGATATTAGCTGCTCTACGAGGCAAAGTAGACTACCAAAAAAAGAAAATTTAAAAAGTATTTAGTAAAGTCATCCGAGCGGGTTGTAAACTTTTAACGACTGATGTAATTCCAAAAATCCGTTCTCATTATAAATCCTTAAATCTCATAAAACAAAAATATAAAACAAATTTAATCACATTCTGATGCGGCCCATACACGTTACGATCTGCAGTACAACTTGGTTTGGCATCTTGTTGGATGTTTTACTGCACACGCTCAAGCAATTGATACAATGCGTTGTACAACTTCACCATACACGATACAATCTGCAGTACAACCTTAAGGCCCGCCCTCAAAAAATTAAAACAATTCGATTTTCATCCAGTCGTTAGACGAACTTGAAAACCAGTTGGACAGCAGCCAACGATTACATGTCCAACTCGACCAAGTTGTACTGCAGATCGTAACGTGTATGGGCCGCATAAAAATACAACAGATGACGCAGAGTTAGAACATTGGAACAGTCAAACCGAAAACAGTAAATAACATGCCCTAGTCAAATGCAGTGACATTACCACATCTGTTATGAAATCTGGATGTTCTCCAAAACGCCTGTGACACGTCTGATTTTGCAGACACACCCGCCCGTGCAATCTTAACTAAAATCTTATGTCCTTGCTCTATTCATTCATAGTTTATGACATCCTCGGTGTAATGAGAAGTGGAAAAATTTTCATGTAGAACTCCGAAGAGATACAGAGTCATGTTTGTCGTACACTGGCATTTGCCCGAAAATTACGAAGTATATATGTATGTAGTCGCTGTGTAAGCATATAATTTGCCTGGCTCGGAGAAGTACACAGAAATGCCATTCGCCTATAAAATATTTCCTCCAGAGCCCATCTGGGGAGCACTTAAGTTATTGTGCAAATCTGCATGCTACGTTTAGCTATCCTCCCTGGATAAACAAGTGTTCTTGTGTCGTGACATCCTTAGATATCGTGGTAAACAGAAATGACAATTCGAAAAATTCTGGGAAGCTGTTGAATACACAACAAGGCAAACTTTAACCGAGGTAAGTGCCTGAGATGGGAACGGGTGCTGTAAAGCTCAGCCCTCCGTGTAATGTACATATTCAATGGGGCCACGTTGAAATGTAAAATTGTTTTTCGTCCATTTACATGGGGACGTGGCACATACCGTATACGGACGATAGTACACTTAAAAAAGTTCTCAAATATTTGCCCAGAGGAAGAGAAAAAAAAACACAACAAAAACAACACCCTTCGAATATTATGTCGTTAAGAGGCTGGTCGGGGGGGAGGTACGTATAAATGAAAGCAGAAGATGACTTCATTTTAAGGTGAATTGTCCTGCTGGGACGTTTTCGCCTATTATTTCCTCTCAAAAGGGTTTAAGGGACTGCTGCGCGGTGAAGAGTACTTAAAAGTGTGGAGAAGCTACCTTTTCCCGGGTTTAATGTGCACAGCCAAGTTTAATGTTCAAGAAAAGCTTATAGCTGTGATTTCGTGCTACGTTTGATATCTGTTATGGTTTTGATCCCAATTAAGGGGTCATTGGATGAAGTACATTATTTGTTCAGTCCGGTGCTACAGGCAGTAATTTAACAGATGGAAAAAGTGTTCCTATACCTTTCTTAAACTTTTATGGAGTAATTTTTATAGAGACTGACGTAAATATAGAGAGTTTTGCGACACAATATATATGCGTGGTGCGTTTTACTACCCTCAGGATATAAAATAGGAAAGATTTTTTTATGTATGCAGATTATCGCAAGTCTTTTCGGTATTATCTTGACTGGTTTATTGGAATTTTATTGGTACTTTCTTCTTAGGAGCTGAAATAAGGATATAAAGGTTATGACCTTTAGAGCAGATAAGAATGAAGGGAATACAAAATCCTATTAAAAATGTACTTTCCTGTAAAATATGAGGGAAATGGTTTGTATATCATTGATTAATCATATCTTAGAGTAAAGTACCATTTTATTCGTCATGTAGTGATCTTCATTAAAAAAAACCCAAAGCGTGTATAAATAAAAATGGAATATATTCAATTCCTTGGGGAAGATGTACTTAAGAAAAAGTGGAAAACAAACATAGAACCCTGTGGTACGCAATTAAATCATAATAGAATCATATTCACTACTTAGGATACTGAAAAGTTGTTAAGTTTATCAAAGTTTGAAAAGTCATTTCATAAGTTAAGACAGGTTAGACCTGTGTTTCAAATGAATACTATTAAAATTCCGCCAAAGTGTGTAAAGCCTCATTTACGATGGCTTAGGGCACTACGGATTCCTAACGGGTGGAAGAGAGCAAAAAATGCCCAACTTTTCAATAGCCAAAGGGCTTGATGCGGCTAGAACTGTTTGAATAGAAGAAGCTGGCCTGTGAGATTTTAACGAGTTTGACCATTTCTAAAGAAAAATTAAAATATATAAATTGGAAAGTTGAAGAATGGTATTACAAATGTTGTCCATGGGGATCCAGTGAAATATTGTTTTCCATTTCTTCAAGCTTATGTAAATTTTGCGGTATTATTCTATGCTGCAGCTCTGGTCACAGGATCAATTATTGATGTTTATAGTTTCAAACCACAAGTATTACATCTAAACCAATTCAAACTTTCAAGGACCAAACTTCATTAAACTGGTTTTTCTTAACAGTGTGCCACAGGGGTCCATTTTCGGACATGTTGTCATTGCTCCTTGACTAAAATTAAAATATCAACTAAGAAACCACATACGTTTATGTTTTAGCTGCAATTAATAACAGAAATAGCAGCTGAACCTACTGATTGACATGGATTTCGAAACATATATTATTTGCAACACCCAATAATTTCTAATGATTAGTCTGAAAAATGTCTACCACTAATAAACGTCAGACTTATCTAATCCGGGGAAGCACGAACACTTGTTCGTATAAGCGAGCAAATTACCCGCTATGCCACCGACGCCTTTAGATTATAATTAGAATCAAATATAAAAAATGATATCTTATTAAATGGGGTGTTTTTTTTTTAATTTCAGACAACTGGTTTCGGTGGCCTTCCAGATGTAACAGAACACTCCAACATACGACGTACCACCTCTCGACAGGATTCAGTATCTAATTCAGAATCAGCAGATGTTTCTAGTTTATCAAAATCAAAGAAACCAATCAAAACCAAAGCATCAAAACGAAGATATTGTATATTTAGTTTGAGTGTTGTAGCAACTTTAGTAATATGTGCAATCGCATCAGTTTTAGTGTACCAGTTTTATATTATAGCTCCAAGTAGAGATTCACATGATGAGAGACTGAAAATTGTTCAAAAAATACTTAAAGAAGTTCCATTAATTGATGGGCATAATGATTTGGCATGGAATGTTAGAAAATATGCACATAGCAGTTTGGAGTTGTTGGATTTAAGTCATGAATTGGATCATAAAACTGTTTGGCATAGGCCAATATGGTCACAAACCGATATACCAAGACTGAAAAAAGGACTTGTCGGAGCACAAATTTGGTAAGTTTTAATTTAGATGAATATATAAAAGGTATGAGATTTGACCAAGAATTAAAAACACAAAGTACTAGTTAATCGTTATTTGAAACCAATAGGTAATTGGTCGAACTCATTAATCTCATAACATCTAATAAAGCATGTGTCTATTTATTTATTTATTATCAAATTCATCAAAAAATTGATTACTGCAAAAACAATATCGCTAAAAAAATTAACAATGTGAATAATAATAATAATAAAAAAGAAGAAGACTGTAGTAACAAGGTGTATGTATACAAAGTAACTTTAACCAAGCCAAATGGAAGTCAATAAGATTGTAACGGGTATTAAAAACACAGTTCTGGAGTTATCAAGTCTACTCTCAATTCCAAGGCATATTCGAAAATAGGCCTGGCAAAATTGTAGTAGAGATATGTAAAAATGTAGGTATCATCAAACTCCTTGAAACAGGACTTTCAAAACCCAGAACAGAGTTAATGGAGGCATCAATGACCTTAGCGCAATCAAGTCTAACCAGAATATATCCGTCAATGATGAAATTTAAATTCAATCAAGTCCTTTTAGGTGAGAAGGAAATGCATGTGCATTTTTTTAAATATTAAATGAAGATGATTTAAAGAACACCAATTTTTTTTATTTACGAGATGACAATCAAGTTCAGCTGAGATCTTGTGAAAAATATCCGCGTCGCTGGCATAATAAAGGATCATATGATAAATCAAAAGGCCAAGCTACCTTAAAGCACGTAGATTGTATTTCGAATCCGCTCCGAAAGTGCCTCCGAAGCATAACGCGCTGAACGTTCAAACAGGCAAGAGCGGATCCAATCAACAAAGGATAGAAAAAATAGATAGAAAAACTTTAACACTAACTTACAATCCAAATAAAATACATCACAAATGAAAGATTTAGAGCGTTTAACAATGCGGGATAAGCTGGCAATGAGTCTGTAATTCAAGATGCTGCACTTTAACTCCCTTTTATTTAAGGGAATAATCATAGAGAGCTGCGAAGCCTGGAGGAAAACACCAAAATAAATAGATAAACATATAATAAAGAGTAGAAACAATGGACGCAGAACATCTTTTGACAAAAGATGGAAAACATCGGGATCACTCGAGCAATTACCAGTCAGATTCGAAATATGTTTAGAGATCATATATTCGTTAAGAAATAGATTCTTAAGTTGAAGAGAGGTTGTCCAAAGTTTAGTGAAAACAAAAAAAAATCATTAAAATTGTCATAATATCAGAGAATTTATCAAGGAATGCAGTCTTGAAAAAGTCACGGAAGACATTTTCAATTATCTGAGGATCACGCATTTTGAACAATATATTGAAAATTTAAATCAAGTCTGGTCGTAATTATTGTTTTATAATTTCTCAAGTTTTCTATTTTTGTAATTCATCCTATTATTAGATATTATTTATGCTACTAACATCTAAGCTCACTGGAATTACAAAGTTTTTAAAACTAAATCTTTTCACACACCAAAAACGAAAATAGCATACATTAGAAAAAGAATTTCCGTACCATTAAAATCAAACATGTCCATATATCTTGGAATCATAAAATATTTTCTAAATCGTTCTGGATTTATTGTCCTGAAACTCAATTTTTTATATTATTTCTTTTTTTTATAGGAAGTCTCAAGTAAATTCATAGCCTCTTTCAACTTCGTTTCAGGTCAGCATATGTCCCATGTGAAGCCCAAGGGTTGGATGCTGTCCAACTCGCATTAGAACAAATCGACATCATTCATCGGTTCACAGAGCTTCACCCTAAGGAAACGGCGTTAGTTGTGTCATCACAAGAGATTCTGACAGCCCATCGAAAGGGTATTCTGGCATCCCTGATTGGTATCGAGGGTGGTCATGCTCTGGGCTCATCCTTAGGCGTCCTCAGGTCAATGCATTCCCTTGGAGCACGCTATCTGACATTAACCCATCAGTGTGACACATCGTGGGCCGGTTCCAGCTCCATGTCAATGGACAAGGGATTGAGTTCGTTTGGAAAAGCTGTTATCAAGGAAATGAATCGCTTGGGTATGCTGATTGACCTGTCACACTCATCGGATGCAACAGCCAGAGATGTTTTGGAGGTGACTAGGGCTCCTGTGATATTTTCACACTCTGTAGCCAGAACTCTATGTAACTCGTCACGTAACGTTCCGGACGATATTCTGAGAGCAGTTGCTGATAATGGTGGACTGATTATGATAAGTTTCGATTCGGAATACGTGTCATGCGGGGATACCTCCACCCTGCAGGATGTAGTCGCCCACATTAAATACATTCGATCGATAGCTGGCATACAGCACATTGGAATTGGCGCTGGCTATGATGGCATAGAGAACCCGCCGATTGGCTTGGAAGATGTTTCCAAGTATCCAAATCTTTTTGCTAGTCTTTTGGAGGATACTAATTGGAGTGACGAAGACATTGCAATGTTAGCTGGGAAAAACTTCCTTCGTGTACTAAAATCAGTTGAAAATGTTCGTGACTATTGGAAACGTGCCGCTATACCACCCGTTGAAACTGCTGAGCCAATAAAGAAGTCACAATGCACATACATGTCATCATGACCTCAAGTGCAGACCATTGTAGCAAGAAATCAAACGAGAATAGATTTATAAGAAATTGAGGTGAATTGTTTAGTTGTAAGGCAGTAGAGAGTAAGTCTTATGTAAAATAGTATTTGTGCTATCGTTTTATGAAAGATGTTTTTTGGTGCTCAATAAAGTTTTTTGTATATCGATTTAATATTTTTTCGTGTTGATTTTAACAGAAGTTGAAGAAACATGAAGAAAGCTTTCTAACGCTGAGGGTTCTTTAGCATATTAGAAGAATTAACGACTACAAGTTCGACCAGTTTTTAGATCAATGCTATGATCTATTTTAAATTGGCCTTTGTCCTTCAAGACAAAACTTTGTAAACGCTCTATGACATTATAGGCACCAATTTGCACATTTTTTAAGAAATCAAAATTTGGATTACTACCAATAAAAGAATTGGTATAATATAGCATTCTATTTTATTTGACCGTTTAGGGTGATAGTTCTCATCAAAACAACACCTTGTATCGTTTTTCATACATACCCTGTAAAGCCCATTAAAGTGGTATTTGATAAAAAACTCTTCATCCGTTTTAGCGAGTTCTCAAACACCTCTCGAGGAATCCAAAATTTTACTAAAAAAATATGTTAATAGGGAATTTTGGTGTGAAATTTATTATGACTCGAAAAAAAAGTTAAAATTTGGCCACTTTTTGAAGTTTGAAATTTTATAACTCCTAATTGAAGGGAAGAGGAAGGGTGTTTGGAACGACCGAAGGGTTCTCTATGAAAAAGCACCATAGCAGGTTTCATTGAGTGTACATGAAAAACGCTACAGGGTATTAAATGAAAAATGCATCCAAAAATATGAATCCCCTCCCCACTCGGTAATAATGCATTTCACACTGCGAGATTTGTACCTTAAACTGGGACACTCTGTATAAACGAGAAATCAGCATTGAACGAGATTTTAATACCTGGTTGGCTAGAAGTTAGGAGTGAAACCACACACAAGGGAGAGATTGGCCCACATGACCTTATCGATCTGTCGAAGAGCTATTGGGGACTCAGACGGAACACGGGCACAGCTTCTTGAAGGCATAATAGCACAAAATCGGACGCTCGAGTGATACTGAATGCAAGGACTGCGAGGAGATACAAATACCTAAGACGCCGTTCCTCAACGAACTGCATGAAGGATAATACTCGATAAAGAGACATACATAACGTCGAATAGTGACCTACACTTTCATCCCGGATAAACTGAAATGTTCTAAAAACTTCTAACAACCTATGAAAAGTTAAACTTTAGTAACGTCACAGATATGAAACGAATTTAAATTTAAACCAATAAATATGGAATTAATACATATTAAATAAAAAAACTTGTGTAAGTGTTCTTCTGTCCTCAAACTACAAAAATCAATGTCTTCAAACTAAAAATATCAAAAATCCTCTAGGAAATGCATACTAAATGAAATTGAGGTGGAATGACTATGTAAATGATACAAATAAGTAACACTTAAACCACATTCCTCAACTCCATAATAACGGCAATCTCCCGAGAAAACGAAAACAACCACAAGGCCAAATATAAGATGTATCCCTGGCGGCACAACTCCATTATCTACGACAACAGAACTACAGTGTTTGCATAAAAGTTATTTTTCAAACAATTAACGTAGAAATTTGCATATCTCCATAGTAGAACTAGGTTCAGATTGGAAAAATACAGAGCAACAATCCCAGCCCGGCATCACTGTATTTCCCACATGAATTTGTATTTGGTGTAAATGAATAAAGATTAGGGAAAATTATATGATGAATTTGTAAAATAGCTTCATCTGAAGACAATTCTATCCCTGCATTTTAGGTTGATCAAAATACCATTGCTGAGCATTTCAAGATCTCAACATGAATTTTGTATATTTATGATATTTGCGAACAACTTTCTGTTATGTACTGATTTTTCTTCCTATTTTATTATCAAATTGGGGGAAAGCAGAATTCCACTTTTTGTGTATCTTAGTCATTTTAGAATAAATTTGAAAATTTTAATGAAATTTCGAGCACGGTTTTGGGAGATTCAATGTTGGCAAAAGTTTTGCCAAGTGAATGCAAATAGGTCAAGTACATTCATTTTGTTGCCACTTTTCCAGCACTTTACCATCGTCGCTATGAAATGAATAATAAATTCTGCTCGTTACGTGTCTATGCAACAGGAACGGCGATTTCACAAAGTTATTTAATTTATGTGCACGACAATATGATATTTCGTGCCTAAATTGGTAAATGCTGACTGCACTTATTAGAGTTGCATTATAGAATTTTGTAGATGGTCAGTGTTGTAGTAAATTTCAGATTTGGCTGTGTATTATTGGTCACCACATACGGACACAAATTATAACTTGTTTTGAAATTATTTATGTATGATGAATATTTAATTATTTAATATTTTACTTCAAGTATCACCAGCAGGTCAAGTGAATTAAAGGGCAATAACTGTTTCATTTTACACATATATATACAGGTTGAACTACGATTATGTGACAACCGGCTGATTGAGACGAATTTGTATGGGTAGTAGATCGCAAGAGGTAAGCAGCTACACTCATTTTAAATTTTCTGGGTTGCATTTTACTTAATACTCTGTAATCTCAACATGGCCATTCTCATTGGCTTTCCAAAGAGCCATTCCTCTCACCCCCCCCACCTTCACCCTTCCGGAGATATGAATATTTAAAATCGGAATTTTGGGTTTTCCATCGCCTGTTTTACAAAAACGGATTTAAAAATATGCCATTAACTCCCTTTTGATTGATATACCACAACCCTAAGCCGTCGCCACTCTTTCAAAAGATCTAAAGGATAAATAAAACATGTTCGCACGGATATATATATTCATAATATTTTTCCCTAAAAGGGTTCCGTGGATACTTGGCCTAGTATGAATTTCAACTCTCCACGAAAAATATTTTCCAAAATATAAAAATATTTATTTTAAATTGTGAACATACGTAGACATATCCCAAAATTTAGATAAATTAAGATAAATATTAATCTCAAGGGAAGATATTGGCTTTTTAATCTCAACGAATAATTTTGCGACTTAAGCACGAGAGAAATTTTCAGAGATATTAATTAATGAAATACTTCCCCTCAGAAGTTTGCTGTGCAATTATAATGAGACTTTTTTAAAGGTCATAAAATGATCCGCGCAACAAATCCCAATTAATTTAAACATGGTTCAATTAACAAACCTTTCACTGATCTCCATATCAATTTTTTAAGAAATCAGGGGTACCTTGGTACATTTGAAAATTCACCAAAAATCAATAATAAGTGCGCGCCTCAATCTAAACATTCTTAGGAATTAACGTGAAAATGTAGGAGTGGATCAGATGTATACAGTAGGAGCTATACAACACAGTTTTCCTTCAATTTTCCACGTTTTTCAATTAAATTTGCTGCTATTATTAACTTGTTAATTTCTATATCAGATATTCTATGATAAATATTGATATTGGAGTGGTAAATTTCTTTGAGACCGAAAATGCTTAAATTCGTGCTCAGATGTGTACGAGCCTTAACAAAAGGAGGAGGAACCTGCTTACTAAGCCAGAATTCAATGATAATAATACCATGAATTCCCGAGTCTACAGAGATTTCACGAAATTTGTCCAGTTTATTTATAATGTTACGGGTATTAAGTAAACCAGTAACAAAGCCACTAATCTGTTTGGAAGAGATCTTAAGTAATGCTTTCACCTTATCAGATGCAGTCAACAAATGAACTATTATTATCAAAAACAAACTGTACCAAATACATTCAGAGCGTTTCAAGAATATACAGGGAATAAGAAAATATAAAAAGGCTACAATTAAAGGCGTTGGCCGCTAAGTTTGGGTTATTTATAAAAAACATTGTACTAAACAAATAAAAATGTTGTTTAAATATTAATTCAAATAATTTTATTATTACTAACTTTCCAGCACTAGCCCTACATCTTCCACATTCTTGTATAAAGCCTCTAATTACTACACAATTAACATAAGAGATCCACTTTCTAACAGCTTTTCTAAAATTTTCCAGTTCGTCTTATTATTTTTCGCATTAATAAAATCGATTTTAATAGGAAACTACATTCCAAACATCAAAGGACATCAATTCCACAAACTTAGCTTTGTTTAAAATGAAAAAATTACACTTTTAAAAACTGCCGCAAAGGAGGAAATAAATCTGTCTGCAGCAACTTCCGAAATAGTTCAAAATAAAAAAGGGAGAAAATTCAATTTGAATAGCGTCCCTAGATATTTGTGTTCAACAGCTATTGATTGTGATCCTAATGGAAATACTTTGACAAAACTGACTGGTAAATTTCCTGCAGGATTATGTTTTTTTGTACTTTTACACAGTATACGTACATATATAGTTCATTTCATTAAACCAATATTTATTTTCCTGAAGTTTTTGTAGATTTCCTCAGTTCAACATTATTGGAATTGTACGTGCTGCTAATGTCACTTTAAAATTTCAAATTCAAAATCAATCATATAAATATTTAGAAAATTATGCTTCACAATAATTCATGTGTTAGAAAACAGTTAATTTAATTCATTAAAACCACAAAGTCTATAATCGCCCCAATAAAAATAATATAACACCAAACAATTAGCGATTTTGATTTCGAAAAAAATTCATCAGATTGCCATGAGGTTGAACGATTCAAACCTCAAAATGTGAACTCGATATTTTCTATTTTTTAGGTTCTATTTTGACATTTCCTACTGTTCAAAATCATGGCAATTTGATTAATTTTTCAGACTCTGAAAATATTAACTACTTATATGCAGTTTAGTGTTCATTTCAATTCAAAATTTTCAATGACCCGGATCAGATGAAAAAAACACAGCTATTGAGTGACATAATGTAAAGACGAGCCTATCCGATTTCAAGTCTATAACAATCGACGTTACCTATTTTGTATAACAATTATATCACAGGTTTACATCGCGATAAAGACAACCATTGAGTTTATTTGATGGTATTTTGATGTTAGTTGACAAGTCAAAACAAACGAATCCGTACGACGATGATTACACCGTACGTAGGAAAGGAAACCAACGCACAATGATATCACCCTAATGATAAAAATCATAAAAGTCATATACGTATTTCTGATAATTTTAGATATAGGCAGGTAGTAGGCCTATCAGGCTTAATATAAATGTAAATAAGATGTACATACGATGACCTTTTCATTTCATACTGCTTGTACGTGAAGTTCGTTGTTGTACCAAATTTTCATACTTACAGTGTTGTTGCAAAATTGTACTTTTTTTCGTTTTGGTATTTCCTTCATTTGGTTTACAACTAAATTTTCAAAACAGCCTGGACAGCATCGTAAATATCATTTTGCTTCTTCTTTTTGAATAACTGATGATTCCAATAGGCAGTAGATGCAACTTTGTGCAACTTTATGAGTAATTTGAAAATATTCTTCCAAGCTATCAAAGCATTTTAAAAGAGAAAAAATGCAGTAGTATCTTGTGCAAAAATATATTAGAATCACAAATACCAGTACTAGGACACTATTTTCAATGATTCAGTAAAAAAACTTGTTTAGTAGGCTTTGACGGAAGCACAGGACAAAACGAATTCAAGCAATCATTTTCCGACGTACATACCGACGACAGCAGACTCTTTGTTACTTCCTGCGTACCTCTACACGTTATGATAAGAAGGGATGATCGACATGACGAACAACATTTTTGGGAAAATCCACGCCCTT